>VYZR01012047.1:29534-48535 GCA_013400675.1 Oxylabes madagascariensis | reverse complement strand
CGCGGAGCCTCATTGTGCTCCGCCGCCGCCGCCATGATGCGCCGCCGCCTCCCGCGCCGGCCGCGGCCGCGTGGTGCTGCGGGGCCGCGCGGGGATGGAGCGGCGGAGACACGCGGCGCCGAGGCCGCCCGCGCCGTCCCACGTGCGATCTCGGCTTTTAAAGGTCGGGGTTGTCCCCGGCCGCGGCGCCTTCCCCACGTGCGTCCCCCGCGTCCGCCAGGGGAGAGGCAGAGCTGTCCCCCGGCGCGGGCCGGGCCGTGCGGGACGCGCACCGGGCGCCGCTCCGCTCCGGCCGCTTCCCGCTGCCGCTCATTCATCTCCCGCGCGGTGGGTAAACAGCGCTCCGGAACCCGGGCCTCGGCCAAACTTGGTCCAGGGGAAGTGCCCATTAGAAAATACCTGCCGAACGGCGGCTTTCGCGTCTCTTTCATTTGTAACCGTCCTTTCGAGCGTTCTTTTCGGTTTTTGGAAGGCAGCATGTGCCCAGATAGGTTATTTCTATTGATATTCCATCGCTCTGTGGATTACTTTACGTTTCTTCAGATGTGTTGGTCGTAGCAAATGTGGCTTGCTGCTTTTTAATTAAATTATTATTGACTTATGATTTAAGTGTGCTTGTAAAACAGTGTAGCGGGATGTGAGCTGTGGTTTCTAGGGGGGAACTCACTTTAAGGGCTGTTTTGTCAAACTTCGCTGCACTTCAGCTGCAGCACGCCCTTTAAAGCTGGTGCTTTGAGGTCTTGTAACTCTAGTGACATTTAGTAGAAATACCTGAGAACTTCTACAGTAGATCCCTAGAGAATGTCTCAAAGAGGAACCCCAGGTGATTTGTCAGGCTTGTAAATGAAGGGATATTGACACGTTTTCATTTGTTTTTCAGAAAAAGAGCAACAGGAAGCAATTGAACACATTGATGAAGTACAGAATGAAATAGACAGGTAAACATTATCTAACTTTTAAAATGTTTTAGCAGAAACCAACAAAAGTGAAAGTGTTTAGAAAAGTGAGCCCTCAGTAGTAACTCATTGTCTTTGAACTCCGCCTAGATATTCCTGTGTTCTGACTTTATTAGAGACATTAAAATAACAAAGAAGTGTCCTGGTTTCTTGCTTAATTGTCTATAATTAAAGAGGTGGAACTTGAGTTTAAAAATTTAAATTAATTGTGGTATTTTTGATAATAGAAATGTATTTTGCACTGGCTTCTCAAGTTAATGTGTAAGCTATTTGGCTAAAGTATTTCCCTGTTAGCAAGCAGAACCAAACACTTTGCTGAAAAGTCAGCTTTTATTATGCATTTTTATTATAATATTCATGTGCTTGTGCAATAATACATAGAAAATGTCTCTGAGATGTTAATTTTGTATGCCAAAGCTCTTGGGACTGTGGGTTCTGTGTCAGTCTCTGCCTGCATGTTCTCTCCATGCCCAGTGCTCTACAAGGACTGCAGGTGACTTTTGGGGCTGTGAACGTGTGAAGCTGTTGCAGTATCAAGGCTTTGGCTTTTTACAACAACAGTTCAATTTTAAGTCTTCAGATTTTACTTGAACAGGGTGCAGAAAGCTTCCTTGCCTGTCTAAAAGTTATAGTGAGCAGGTGATAGGGCTGTGTTACCCATCTGCATGTTTTGTGCAGACAAAATGTTCAAGAGGTAAAACACTGCTTTGCATAAATAAAGGTCCACCTCTGCAGAACGTTCAAGGTGTTTAAGAGGTTCCATTCAGACCAGTGAGATTGCTTCTGGCAGAGTGGGGTTTTTTTTAACAGTTGTTACAGCTCTGGGCTTCTGGGGTTTTTGAGACACTTCATCTGCAGAATATGGCAGACTGGTCTTATCAAACCCTTTCAACTTTTAGTTAACTGCTCTGGTGTGTCCTTAAATCCCAGTTCTCTCTGTGATTAACATGGCCCTTTCTATTACAGACTGAATGAACAAGCCAGTGAGGAAATTTTGAAAGTAGAACAGAAATACAACAAACTCCGCCAACCATTCTTCCAGAAGAGGTCAGAATTGATCGCCAAAATCCCGAATTTCTGGGTAACAACATTTGTCAACCACCCACAAGGTACATTCTTAATAGCCCTCTTTTTTCCCCCTGTAAATTCAGTGTTTGCTTGCTTGTTATGTGTCTTAAAGCTCTGAGGGTCTTGTGGAGTTGTTACTAAGCACATGAAAGACATCCTTTCTGTCCTAGATTGCATTTTTTAAGCTTTTCCTTTTTTGCACTTGTTGACCAAAAGAACATCTTGTTTATTAAAATACTTCAATCCTAAAATTGCTTTCTGTATTTTAAATTGCAAGTTTCCCACTTTATCCAGTTAATTGGGAACTTAAAGCGAAAAAAACAACAACAAAAATTATTCTAGATTATTTGGGTGTTTTTTTACTTGGAAGTGAGCTCCCTGGGACTCTTGACAATAAACTTTCTACAGAACAAGTTCGTAGACTGCTTAGATTGGGCAACCTACATGCATGAAAATCTGTTTCAGAGGGAAGGGTGGGTATGTGTGGGTAGGCTGTTGGCTGGTAACTTGAAAGAGTCATGAGAAGTTGGCTTGAACAGATGTGTTGCTTTTTAGATCTTCCTGGCTATCAGTTTCTTGTGTTTTGCCTGCCTATTTCATGGCTTTGTTAATGTGGGATTCCTCCTTCTCTCTCAGTATCTGCACTCCTGGGAGAAGAAGATGAGGAAGCACTGCATTATTTGACCAGAGTTGAGGTGACAGAATTTGAAGACATCAAATCAGGTTACAGAATAGATTTTGTAAGTACTTTAAATGATCCATTCACTTGTGATTTTGCTGTTGTTTTTTAATGTAATTGCTTGTTGGGTTGTAGTTTATAACTTATATATATAAAACTTATAACTAAGCAGTTATCTGCTTAGTGCCAGGTTTGACTTGATATGTGTATTTCCATTTTGTGGGTTCTAACTCTTCACTTTCCACTCTGCAGTATTTTGATGAGAATCCCTACTTTGAAAATAAAGTTCTCTCCAAAGAGTTTCACCTCAATGAAAGTGGAGACCCATCTTCAAAATCGACTGAGATCAAATGGAAATCTGGAAAGGTATGTATTGCATCTGGGAGAGCACACGTGTGACCAAGTGAAAACATTACCAAGTGCTTGTCTCTTTCTTGGCCAGGATCTAGACTGTGTTGTGTTATTTACTTAAAATAACTATTAAATGAAGAATTCCAAGGACAACAGGTTTAGGGGGATCAGACAGCAGTGTGTGATCTTGTTTTATATTTTCCTGTATTTCTGAACTTCATTTCCAAAAGCCACATCTTTTATAGAATTTGCAGCTACAATAATGTGAGCATACCTGTCACCCAGGCAGTGTTCAAGCATCGTCCATTTACTGCAGTTCATTTCTGTAGAAGTTAGAAGTACTTCAGTGTTACCCTAAAGATTCTGAACTGAGTTTTTAAAAGTAGAGCTGAGGGTTGCAGTTAAATTGCCATTTGTTTTGTCACTCTCAGACTAAGGAGAAAATTTTAATGTTTTTCATATTGAGAGCTAGAACTTTTCTTCTTGTACCAGAAATTGCATTCCTGTACAGACCAGTCGAGTGATCTTTACAATACACCACAAAATCAGTATAAATTCTGCTATTGTTCTTCCTTTAACAGTCTAAACCTATAAATGTTGTCATTCTGTCAGGAGAAAAAAAAAAAAACCACTAGAAGTATGGTGTAACCATATGGTCAAAGAAATAATTTATTTAATTTCAGAGTTAACAAGTCGATTGTTGCAAACTTACTACACTTCTTTTCTAGGGTCAGGTGATAGATACTGACCTTACATGTGTTCTTGTGACCATGTGTTTCAGCAATGTGTGGGGGGCTTTTTGCACTTACTATAGAGAGGGGCCTGAAGACTTCAGAGTGGGAAATCTTAGGCAAAAAGGCCTAGGCAGGTCTTTATCTCCAAATAAATACAGGGCTTAGAGGTGTGGAGACTTTCTTAAACTGGGTGTATGTAGTAGTTGCTACAATTACAACTACTCAGGGTGGCATTTAGTCATTGTGAGACCTTGTAAGTTCAGTGTGTCATTGAACACTTGTCATACTTGTGTTTCCCTGAGATAGGGGAAAAGTAAATCAGATGTGAGATTCTCTGAATTTTCAGTGTTCAGTGGAAAGAATTGAAAGAAACAAGTGGGTTTCCTGTTCTCTCATGTTCATGAGAAATGCAGTATCTTCTGTCAGTTGTTTGGGTTTCAGGTGCGTTTTACAGACTTACCCTTGAAGAGGGAGTGGAAAGTGACTTCTTAGGCTTGTTTAGACAAGTACATTTCAAAATGGTGCTTACAGGGAAAAAAATGCCATAGAAAGATGACTTTAGGGAACTTCTTAACTTTCTTTTCAGGACCTGACAAAACGTTCAAGCCAGACACAGAACAAAGCCAGTAGGAAGAGGCAGCATGAAGAGCCAGAAAGTTTCTTCACCTGGTTCACTGACCACTCCGATGCAGGGGCTGACGAACTAGGAGAAGTCATCAAGGATGACATCTGGCCAAATCCCCTACAGTACTACTTGGTAGGTACAGCCCTGAGCAGGGCATCTGCACCCACAGCAGCTCTGGGAAAGAGTGAGTTCGATCACTACAGTTGATGTTGCAAATGTGTCTTTAAGGTTCCTGATATGGATGATGAAGAGGGGGAGGGAGAAGAGGATGATGATGATGATGAAGAGGAGGAAGGATTAGAGGATATTGATGAAGAAGGAGATGAAGATGAGGGGGAGGAAGATGAAGATGATGATGAGGGAGAGGAAGGAGAGGTGAGTAATCTTGCCCTTCACGCCATTCATGTGGTGTTTGAGAGGAATCTTGTAAGAATACCAAGCCAGTGTGATAAAGGTGAACTGGTTCTTTTCTGCACCCAAGGTGTGGGAACTGTGACTACATTAACTTGAGTGTTTGCAGGTAGTAATAAGGATGTTTGTGTATATGAGAGACAGTGGAAGTACATGGTTTCAGCAAATTTGTAAGGGAAGTGCTCTAGGAGAACGAGGATATTAATGTGACAAAATTCTTACTTCATTACCGAGCATTCTAGCAATGCTTTACATATAAATGGCTTTTGTTGATGCATCCTGTCATCCTTCCCACCTGTTGGTTTATTTCTGCCTATGGCCAGCCTAGCTAAGACTTTCTGTTGGGTTCAGGAATTAGAAATTTGCTTTGGTAGTAAGTGGGATTCCAGGATCAGCATCCAGGGTGTTGGGAACTTAGTTTAGAATGTCTTTGTTTCTTGGAACTGGGCGTGGTGTGTCTGACTTCCAGCAGCACAAACTGCAGTGGGAGGAGGGCTGCTCTGGGCTCTCTTTTATAACCTAGAATTTGGCATGTGAAAGGTGAAGCATTGTGTTCTTCAGAGTTTTAAATGAGGGGGGAAAAGATGACCCCTTCACTTTCCACATGTTAAACTCATGTCAATGCTTGTAGTGATTCTAAGTCACAGTTTCTCGAACCTCTGATGTGTTTTCCTTGGGACACCCAGGTAGTGAGTGATTTCTGTGTGGTCAGTAGCTGGGCACCCAGGGCAAGTGTTACCATCCTTTAGTGAGGGTGGAGATGATCATACAGCACCATGAGCAGCACTGTAAAAAGTTCTGGTCACTACATTTGCTATCTGAGGTTTAGTGATTAGATTTATTTATTGTTGCTTATCTTTCAACAGGAGGATGAAGGAGAAGATGACTAATTGAACACTGATGGATTCCAAACCCCCTTTTTACCTTTTTAATTTTTCTCCAGTCCCTGGGAGCAAGTTGCTGTCTTTTTTTTCTTGTGCTCAGTCGCCTTGTTCTCTTGAGGTCTCTTTTTCTCTCCTCTACACCATGGTTCACGATTTATTTTGGGGAAATACCTTGAGCAGAATCCAGTGGAAAAGAATCTACCAGTTTCTGTTTCAAGTTCATTTTTATCCCTTTCTGTCTCAAAACAAAAACTGTTTATGAATTCAACACACCATGTTCTGTGGGAAAAAAGAAAACCTTCTGCTCCCTTCACTCTGCTGGAAGCTGAAGAGTGCTAGGCCCCTGTGTAGTAGTGCATAGAATCTAGCTTTTTTCCTTCTTTCTCTGTATATTGGGCTCAGAGATTACACTGTGTCTCTATGTGAATATGGACAGTTAGCATTTACCAACATGTATCTGTCTACTTTCTCTTGTTTAAAAAAAAAAGAAAAAAAACCAACAAAAAAATAAAAAATGGGGTTATAGAAGGTCAGCCGGGGTGGGTTTCAGATGTTTGGGTGGGTTAAGTGGGCATTTTGACAACATGGCTTCTTCTCCTTTGGCATGTTTAATTGTGATGTTTAACAAACATCCTTGCAGTTTAAGATGACACTTTTAAAATAAAATCTTCTCCTAATGATGACTTTGAGCCCTGCCACTTGATGGAGAATCAGCAGAACCTGTAGGATCTTATTTGGAATTGACATTCTCTATTGTAATTTTGTTCTTGTTTATTTTTAAATTCTTTTTTTTTTTGGTGGTTTTTTCTTTTTTTTTTTTTCTTTTTGTTTTTTTTTGGGTTTTTTTTTTTTTTTTTTTTCACTGGAAAGGAAAGAAAGATGCTCAGTTTTAAACGTTAAAGTGTACAAGTTGCTTTGTTACAATAAAACTAAATGTGTACACAAAGGGACTGGTTGGTCTTCACTGAAAGAAACAGTTTTTATATCCTATTTAGAACTTGCTTGTAGTTTCTTGGCATTTTTGGGGGCATTTTGTCAGTATCTCTGTAGTGCAATGCAGCCTTGTGGTTGTGTGGACTGAACCAGTTCATGTAGTTTCCACTATTTCAGTACCTGTAAAGTGTTTCCTTTGGTAGTCCCTACTGCACACTGACTCTTGAGTTCCCTGCAGGGTCATGTGCTGTGTGTGAAGACACAGGTGTATATTCACGTTTTGCAAAAAAGAAAGTCACTTGATTTGTAGAATTTTTAGTAATTTGCAGTACTGTATCTCCAGTACATCAGTTTGCATGAAAATACCATGCAAGCTCAGAATAAAAAGACCAAGGGGTGGTCTTAAAATATTTGGGTGGTTTTGTAAGTCTTTTCAGTTGAAAACAAATCTTAATTGCGAGCTAATTTGGGGGCTATTTCAAAGAGCGAGATTCTTAGTAAAGTTCATGTATAAAAGATTGCTACTTCATTGTTTTTTTTCCTTGGTAGCAGCATGTATATGTGCTTTAGATACACTGTACTCTCATTTTAAGAGACTGCATTTGAGAAACTTGTAACAATTTCACATAAGAGGTTGTTGGAACTGGTATTCCACAAAATGTAATGGAAGTTGTTTTAACATGCTTTGCTTTTGAAATACTTAAAAAAATGTTCTATCAGCTCATCTGAAATTCAAACTGCTCTTTGGATGTGTAGAAAAGACTGTCTTCTGGGAAGACTTGTTATATTCTCTGATTCCTTTTCCTCACAGAATCTGCTGTAGTCAAATTCAGCTTTTTTTGATGCTTAAGAATACACTTGGCAGAACAAGATCAGTGTCTGGTTGAGACGTGCACAAATAACATGTGTGAGGGAAAACATTCTGTAAGTGTGTGGTCCAGCTTGGATTCAATCCAGTTATCAGAGACAATGCAACGTCCAGTCTCATGTGATCAATGCAAAAATAAGACAACCATGTACTTTATTCCATCTCAACAAAAGCTTCTGCCCTCATCCTGCTTTGCAGAGCCAAGTACAACGTTGATCAGTAATGGTTTCTTACCATCTAGAGAGAGAAGGAACAAAACCCATGAAGTCCTATAAATTTTGGTGGTTTTTAATTTGATTCCTTTTTGTTGTAAGATTAAAAATAGTTTCCTGTTGTGGTAGAGGGTCGATGTGCTGTTACTTGCCATGATGCCTCATTACTTAATTTTTATGTAGTCCTAATTGTAGTTCCTCAAGGAAAATAATCTTTTGCTAGTCTTGAATGCTTTAGGAAAAATATTGTGCCATTGTTGTTCCATCCCTGTTGGTTACTAGCAGAAAACTTATAAAAACTGTTTTGAAAGTAATCAAAGCTTCAGGCTCTGTAAAGTCAAATACCAGGAACAAGAAATGAGAAGTCTGGATAATGAAATGCTACTTAAGAGATTTTTTCTTGCGCATTCTTTAGGATTTTACAGGGTGCCAAAATACTCTTGCTACTGTACTGATGATACTGAATTTGCTGTGAAACTTGAGGGTTTACTCCTGGCAATGGCTAAAGAGTAAACTAACATGGTAAAAGAATAAACCCTATTAGTTAAGTGTTATTTAATTTTTTTTTCTAGCATGGAAATGATTAGGGATTAACACATTTCTCTGCAATGCTGAAGAAATACTACAGCTGGCCATCGTGTGCTCTGACTGTTCACTTAATGTCTAATTTGGCTGAATATGTATAATGGGTGTCCATTTTTTACTGGATTTATTTTTTATGTGTATAAAGAGCTTTTAAAAAGACATCCACCTTGGATAATAATGGGACGTTCGTTCTTATTAAATATCTATCATTAATTCCCCACTGCTTGAGCTCCTCACATCCAGTTAATCCCACCATGTGAAATTGGTCACAGGTGGTAGCTGACTTCAGGTTTTTTGGCCTGAATTTCCACGGTTAGAACATAGAGTTGGCAGCAATTTAATAACGGTGAAGCTGCTGTGCTGGGGCTATATGGTCTATCTCAAAGGTTATTTTTAAGTTGCAAGTTTATTTGCTATAAAATGGAATCTTTTGTCTAATTTCTAGTGCCAAAGGAAACAAATACATCTGAGTGTGTAAATACAGTTAGAAAGGTTTGGGGTTTTAAAAAAGATTATCTGTGTACTTACTCATACTTGTCAACATAGTTTCTGTCCCTGTAAACAAGCATTATCTGAATCAATTTCTCAGTCATTTATGATACTCATTTGAATCTGTAAGCTCTTTGTACCACACTAAACCAGGTGCATAAGGATAGTACTTTGTTTATTGGATACTGTTCCTGAATTTTGAAGCCATGTTGTTTTTTGTTTTGTTTTTGTTTTTTAAAGAGAATGAAATCAATGAAATAATTTCTCTGCTGTACCTTCAAGCTATCCTTCTGTTTGAAGGAATTAAAATACATTTAACTGTTACTTGATGTTACCATTTCTAAGAGTCTTTTTCAAAAGAATCATTTTTTTAGTCCCAAAGTCGGCACAATCTTTCAGGGGTGAGGTGGACAGTGTGTGCTTCTCCTTTATGGAGAAGAGTGAGGGGAGGTCACAAGCGACTGGTATACGACACTTGCTTCCTGCGGGAAACAGATTTATGCTTAATGTCCTTCCTCCCTCTCCTGGATTAAAAATTGAAACTTTTAAGACTTTTTCTTGATCATCACCTTCCCCGCGTGACTGTGCTCTCTCGGGTGTAGATAGAGGACAAGGGTTCAAGGTCGGGACGCACCTTTAGCCCCCGCCCTGCTCCGGGAACCCCCAAAGAGCCCGCAGAGCTCCCGGGCGGTGCCCCTGGCCCTGGCCGGCTCCTGGGCAGGACCTGCACCAGGACCATCCCCGGCACCGGGGCAGGGTGCCCTGCGGGATCCTGGAAGGGCTGGAGGACCACGTCGTGCTCCCAGTTGTGACACCTCCCGCGGGACAGGGGGTTCCCGAATGGGCAGGAACTGCTGATCCCACCTCCGGCCCCCTCTCTCCGCAGGATTAGCGGGGCACAGCTGAACCACGCCCAGGCCATGGGGCTGCGATGCTGGGTAACCAGGGACACGGCCTCTGGGATCACCCGGGAGCTGAGAGCCAGCCCTTTCCCTCCAGGCTGGGGAACTCCAGCTCCCCAGCATCCCTGAACTGGCCCCTGCCCTTCCTCTGCCTCCCCTGGAGGGTCTGAGACCTGAAGGGAGGAGGAGGAAGCCAGTGTATGAACCCCGAGTGCGTGGTGGGCAAAAGACCCCTGGAGGCACCGTCCCAGCCAGAGCCCCCCAAGCACGTCCCCAGTGACAGCCAAACACAGCCCTGAGCCTGACTGCTGGAGGTGTGGAAGCATCCCTGCTCCTCTGGAACTCTACACGTAGTAGTTAGATTTTCCCCTTTCCAGTATTTCCCTGAATGAAGAGTCAAAATAATTGCTTAAACACTACAGAGAGCCTGGACCACGTTCTAAATAGCATCAGGTTTCTGAAGGATTTATATTAATCAAATGCACTTGCTTTATTAACAACAGGGGCATATTCAAATGTTTTGTATTAGTTTAAGGCTTTATTAATTCAAGTCAGTTAAGCAAGGTTGAATTTTTTAATTTTATGATGAGTTCCTTTTATTAATTACTCAGTTGCAAATCGCTTACAAAATGTTTAGGCTAGAAAAACGGTTCTAATTAAATAAAAGGAACACTTCTGTTTATTAGTATATTTCTAAATTTGTATGTGGGAATACTATCACCTCCAAATGCCTTCTGATTCACAGTTGCTCACTGCTCCATGATTGAAAAGCATATTAATAGTGTAGTAAGATTATGTAATACTGCTGAGGAGCGTCTTTGAACACCTGAAAGCAACAAGTATCTTTTTATTTTGTTGTGAGCACTGGGCCTGTGCCACACTGTCGGTTCTGTGTGAGGCTGTGGCAGGACTGCAGCACGGTGCTTTCTCACTGCGATAGCTGGGGGATTGCTGCCAGCCTCGCCAATGCCTGTGGGATGTTTGTTCGCTCAAATATTCACCAGAAACCCCAGGTCCTGCGTGTGAAGGGGCAGTTCTGCAGGGGAATATTTCCTCAGAGCGCATCACTGTGACAGGCATCGCCCCGTTCCAGGGATGGATCCAGGGATCCCAGCAAGGAGAGCTGCGCTCCGCTGGTTCCCCTCCGAACACATGAGATCCCCATGGCCGGTCACGAGCCCGTGTGGAGAACTGAAACCGGGAACCACCCATAGCCCCAGCACAAAGGGCCCCGGCGGGGGCCAGCCGCGGGGGCTCTGCTCACGACTTCCAGAGGGACGGGGCGCGGGATCTGCCGCTGTGCCTGCCGTCCCCTCCCTTGGGCACGGACCCGCAGCCTCCGTGCCACCGCGGGCTCTGCCCCCTCCCGCCTCTCTGCAGCCTCTCTGCAGCCTCTCCTTCCCCGGCGGGCGATCTCCGGTACCTCCGCGTCCGCGGCGCCCTCGCTCCATCCCGCCGCCTCACGGGACCCCGGCCGCGCCTTTCCCCTCGGGGCGGGCGGAGGCGGCGGCACCGCCGGGGCCGGGGGCTGCGGCGGCGGCCGGCCCGGGGCCGTGTGGGGAAGGGCGGCTCCCGCCCCCGGTCCCGCTCCTGAGGGCGGCCCGCCGGCAGCTCCCCCGGGCCGCCCCCGCGAGAGGGCGCTGGCGGCGGCCCCGGGACCGCCGAGTTTGAAAAGTGCCGGTCCGGGCGGAGCAATGGCGGCAATGGCGACCCCGCAGGTGAGCGCTGAGGGCTCGGGGGTGGCAGCAGGGCGGGCTGCGCCTGTTGGGGTTCCCTGTGCCCTTTGGGGGTCTTGGTACCCTTTGGAGGTCCCTCCATCCACGCTCCGCCGGGAAAGCGCCGCGCCCCGCTCCGCCCTTCGGGGGTCCTTCACGGGGAAAGCACCGCTCCGCCCTTCGGAGGTCCCTCCAGCCGTGCCCCGCCGTGAAAGCGCTGCGGCCCTGCGCCCTCTGGGAGTCCCTGTGCCCTTTGGGGGTCCCTCCATCCATCCCCCGCCGGGAAAGCCCCGTGTCCCGCCCCGCCAGGAGCCCCCGCAGAGGCGGCTGTGGTGAGGGGCTTCACGCCGCTCGCCCTCCGCTCGCACGGCCGCACCCCAAGGAGGTGGGAAGCTGATTCCCCTAAAAATGTCCCTCTTCGCCTCAAGGAAATGGGGTTCGGGCCAAGTTGGTGCCTGCTGAGGAAATCTCTCGGCGTCGAGGAGATGCTGGAGGAGAGGCGGCTGCTGAGGCTGGCGCGGGGCCGGGAGGGCAGCCAGGCTCCGTGCTGGGAAAACATTGGCGTCTGGAACAAGCTCCCCGGAGAGGGGGAGATGTCCTGCCCTCTTCCCCTGAGACGAAAGTTTCAAGCCTAATCTGGGAAAGAAGGGACAGAGAGACAGACACAAAGAGCTCTGGCTGCCGCCCGACCGGGTTCTTCCCATCCCGGTGCTTCCCGGGCTCGCTGCTTCCCACCCTCAGCCTTGGAGTTGGGAAGGCTCCAGGCAGGACCGCAAGTGCCTTTTTCCTAAGTTAGACGTGACTTTTACTTGTAAGACATGAATGTGGCTGGCATGAGGCTCCCCCACGAGGGTCTCATCCCTACAGCCCAAAGTTGCTGTGAAAGTTCGGATTTAAGATGTCCTGGGAATGTCTGGGCTGCAGGGAGGATGGCAGCCTCACCACTGGCTTATTAAATCAAATTCTAAATCGATTTCCCTGTTAGTGGTGAAAGTGTAAAGGCCAGGTCTGCTCTGGGCTTTGTGCAGGTGAAACTCATTTCCAAGCTGGGCATAACTGATGGGATGGGATCTCCCTGGCTGCAATCCAAAGGATTAAGTGTAACTCATACTGCTGAAGCTTTTGCTAGTTAGAAAGCAGTCTGGATACTTGGGTACGACACGAGCCTGGCAGAAGTCCTGGGTGAGATCCAGCATCCCCACTACAAGTGCCAAAAGCAAGCCAATTTCAGCTGCTTTGGGTATTTCTCTGCAAGCTGTAAATGCACTTCGGGTTTGTATTGGAGACTGACCTTCCCAGGGAACCCAAGAACAGCTGCAGCACAGGCTGTGGCAGTGTTCTGACACCCCCCCGAAATTCCTGAACCAGAAGGCAAAATGGCTCAACCCAAATGCAAATTTTTCTTTCCCATGCTTCTCAAAAATGGAGTGTTTTATCTTCCTGGTGCAAACAATGTTGATGTTATGGCACCCTCTGATCCACAGAGGGGAAGATTGGGGAAGTGAAACATGTTGCATTCGAAATATATTTAGAAATTTAGCCTGCTGTATTAACTGCTATTCAGATTAGCTTTTTGCAGAGACTGATGTGGAGGAAAGTTGACCTGAGGACTGCTGAGACTGTACCTGTTCTCTGAACCAATACCTAGAGCTTCATATTCAGTATCTTTTATTGGTATTACTGTTGTACCACTGCTCATTCCTTTGCTCTGAGTGGATCCAGGGGAGGAAATTCTTATACCCATTTGCATAGTTTGGATAGAAGATGACTCTATGTGCTTTTATTAGTTATTGAAATGAGAATTGTAGCCATCAAACTCCTTTTAGTAACTTGCTACAGACTGGATAAAGAGCTTTTTGATTTTCCAACTTAGGGCTGGTAAAGGTTGCCTGTGACTCAGGAACTCCATGATTCAAGTTCTTCCTCACAAAACTTTGGATGTCTTTCAAAGCTCTGGCTTAGTTCCTGGCTTTACTAATTGGGCGAGAACTTCCTGAAATCAGGATGTTAGTCTGAACCTTTTTGTTTTGTTACCAATCTGAACAACTCCTATTTTGGCTATTGTGGCCAAAGCTTGGATTTAGGCCAACTTTTAAAACGGATTTTTTCCCCTTTTTCTTTGTGCTATTGGATTGAAATTGTAGCAAAAACTAATCAAGGATGTTTGGTTGAGTCTTTGATTAAGTAATTGTTTCTGGAGGAGGCTTTGGATGCACAGCACACTCTGGAAGTGCATTAATGTACATGAGTAACACAAAGCCAGCATGGTTTGTTGTTGGAAATGTGGTCAACCAGTGGCAGGGTGTGAAAACAAGTCGGGATTCCTGAGCCCTGTCTTTAGGCACTGATGTGCTCTGTGATGTTAAGCCAGTTACTGTAGCAGTGCTTGACCATTTCTTTTGCATTTAAGCCATGGGTGTGAGTTATTAATTTGAGGTCATGAATGCATTCATTGCTTTGGATGCCTTAAAGCTGCTCTTCCTGTTGAAGAGAAGCACAAGCTCTTGCTTGGATGTGTTCTGGTGTTGGGTAGCACCCTTAGGGATTCTTTGCAGCTCCTGTCTGAGTCCAGTGTTTATTTGGGCAGTGAGATAAACCTCTGCTCTGCCCAAACTGGGTATGCCCAGAGTCTGTGACAGAGCAGCTCTGTCCAGAGCTGTTGCTGAGCCATATATCACTAAAACCAGTAGTATTGGAAATGATGTAAGACAAAGCCCAGGACGAGCATGAATGCCACTAATGCTACTCAAAATAATCAGTGTTTAACATGGCCTGAAGAGAACAGAGATTGAGACACCAGTCTGCTCACCATTTCAGACACAGCAGACAGTCAAACTTATTCTTTTGCTTGTTCATTTGTAGAAACAGCTGTAGGGCTTGTGTTTTTCTTCTTCAGGGACAACAGCTGAGAGTTAACACATGTTGTGGCATTCCCGAAAACTCTAACAGATTAACTGAGATATGTCTTTGAGAAGTCAGCATCAAGGCATAATCAGATAAAAATGTGTATCTAAAACATCATACTGGTAAAAGTTAATGTTGATCAGAACAAGAGCAAATACTGACTGAGCTTTGATTCTTGAAGAACAAAGACGTGTGTAGACATTAAATAACAAGGGGATGAGTAAGATGAAGGGTTTTCTCCATTATGGTTTAAAATCAAATTAAGGCATGTTAAGATCAAAGTTGTGTTCTGTCCTCTGTGAATGAAATGTAGGTTTGTCTTCTTGAAAAATTAGTGAAAAGATTGACTTCAGAATTTCTGGATGAAATGAAAGAGTGCAATCTTATGAGGGTATTGCTGCAGTGTTGTAAAAACGGTTGGGCAGTGTTCTCTCTGAAATCCTCTTGCTCAATGCTCTTGGGTTGCAGGGCAGCTCTCTCTTGCAGCTGGGCAATGGTGTGAACTTAATGGATCCAAGCTTCCAGCAGAAACTGGAGGGCGAGAAGGAGCTGCTTCGCCGGGCTATACAGAAAGAACTGAAGATTAAAGAGGGAGCAGAAAACCTGCGCAAAGCGACGACAGACAGAAAGAATCTTGTTCACATCGAGCACGTGCTGAAATCTTCCAACCGAAAACTGGAGCAGCTGCACTGGGAACTTCAGGAGCTCAATGCAAGGATTGTGATAACAGACAAAGAGGAGAGTACAACAGGTAGGTCTTGGGTCATGATTGACTGGAACATTCTGTTAGAGTGCTTCAATCTCTAGAGATACTGGATTGATTTAGTCTTCTGTTGAGGGCTCATGAATAGTGGGAACCTCTTGGTATTTAGCTGATGAAATTATCTGCGGTATAAAAAGTTCAGAATGGTGCTATAAAGGTGAAAGGAGGTGTAGGGAGAAAACCAGCTGAGAGTGGTGGGCATGGGCAATATTCAGGAATAGGTTGTAGGTGGAATTGAAGAGATTTGAATAGAGTTTCTGGGCAGTTGAGCATCCAAGTATTTTATAGGATGAATGATTATAAAACAGGAAGGGTGCTTTTTAGGACAAGTTCATTGATAAATTAAGAAATATTTACAGATATGAGCTTGAGCATCATTTGAAAGTGTTTCCCAGTTAGTTTTGTAGACAAGACCTTTTTGTACCTTATTTTATAGCCTAACTTTTCTTTGCAGAGTCACCCATCTGTAACCCAGTGAAATGAAATGAGACAAGATGACTAATGGTATTGATTGTGTTGTTTGTGCAGATGGATCTGTATCCCCAGATCCCTGTCTCTGGGAAAGAAACCCAGACCCCATGGCAAGGAAGGTTGAAGCTTTGAAAAAGCAGCTACATGTTGAAATGAAAGTGAAGCAAGGAGCTGAGAACATGATCCAAATGTATTCAACATCCAAGGTAAGCAGGAATAAAGAGCCATTTGGGAGCATGGATTACTGGATCAAATTTTGTATTTCAAGTCTATACACAAATCTTTCTCTGATAATTGATGTGGGAAAGAAATTATTTTGCAAGGCTTGCTTGCCTGAATCCTAGCTCTGTACTTTGAGTCTCAGCATAATGACAGCACATAAGGGTGTAAGAGGTACATTAAGTCACTGACAAGGAAAGAAAGCTAAGAAAGCATTGGTGTTGTAACTGAGTTAGTTGGTGTGATGTTTTGATATCACCGAGTTGTTAGGATGAAGCACAGGATGTGATATCTCTTTATGTGAGAAAAATTTTCAGAGGTTTACTGGATTCATATTCATCTCATTTTTTGAGTTTGGCATAATCATATTTAAAAGTCAAAAGATAATTTAAAACATTTCAAATCCAAGCTTATTACGAAGCTTAATTCAATAAGACCAGCAGTGTAAGAGGGCTGTGATATTTTTATTTGTTCAAAACCTCTGCTCACAGAACACTGTAAGCGCAGTTAACCAGGGAACAACAAGTCTTAGTGACTGCAGGATTTGGTATTAACTGGACACGTCCTTGACCTGTCCTTTCCCTCTGCAAATGGAGATCGTGATCTCAGAGTCCTTGATCCTCAGGGGTGCCTCCTTTACATAACCACTTGTGTATTCCATTCCAGAGTCGGTTTTGACCCTTGGTGCAAGTACCACCTCACCCTCATATGTGAGCACATAATCATCATATGTGAGCACCCATTTTTAGTGATCATGGTTCTCTTTCTGCACCCGATTTCTTTCGACAGGAGCGGAAGCTGTTGGCTACAGCTCAGCAGATGCTTCAGGACAGCAAGACCAAGATTGAAATAATCCGCATGCACATTGTGAAGGTATCTCAGTCAGCAGGAGGGATGGAAGACACAGTGGATCCAGCAGGTAACACGCTTTAAGTAACCAATATAGCCCACAACAGATGCAGACAGAGCTTTAAGATCCACAGTACTTGGTTGATTTTCATCCTTGCCATGTTTTACCTCCCAAATGGCCAGTGAGGATGGGGACCACCATCAGTGCTTTGGAGCTGCGGATTGAGGAGCTGAGGCATCACCTGCGCATTGAAGCTGCTGTAGCTGAGGGGGCGAAAAATGTCCTGAAGATCCTGGGGGGGAGTCGGGTACAGGATCGCAAGTTTTTGGCTGAGGTAAGCAGACATTGCTCAGGCCTGCTTGAGAGGGTGGTTTCATGACCCCACATTAGTGATTTAGCATGAATGAGCAGGGTTAACTAAGTTACTAATTTAGGAATTTCCTGTCTCTCTGTCAAGACAGACTGGGATCACTTTCCCTTCTAGGGATAGCGTTCCTTGCTTTGGCGAAATCTCTCAGGAACGTCAGAATTTACACTGGTGGGGGTTCAAGCTCTATGGAAAAATATTTTGTCTTTGTCCTGTATTAGCAAGATGTTGTCTTGTTGGGTTTTTTCTAAGCTTACTCTAGTTCATAATACTTGGTCGGAGGCTCTACATGGAAAAATTTCTGCCTGTTTTCTGTTCTCCTTCACACTGGTAGGCTCAGGGTCGTTTGCAAGAATCCTCTCAGAAGATTGATCTGCTGCGCTTCTCCCTGGAACGTCAGCTCAGTGAGCTTTCTCCTGATCACCCAAAAAGGGCACTCATCAAACAGGAGCTAGTGAACACTTCCTCCCTGGGAGCCCGGCATGGCAACATCCAACCCACTTCAGTCATCAAACCTACAGCCCTTACAGGTAAAGGGATCCTGCATGACATGTTGCTGTGAGGAGGACAGAGAGAAAAATGAATGCTAGTTCTTCTCATTGTTTTTATATGGACAGTGGATTTTGTAGGAGCTGGACTTCTGTCTTCTAGGTCAGGCAGAGCTTTCTGAGCATACAGATTTGCAGTCTATTAATATGGAGTCAATTTAAACTATTAACCAAGAAATCATGAATCTGAAAAATTCTGGGACCTCTTTGAGGTCATGCTGGCTGGAATCACTTTGTTTTACATAATAATATCCTTATTCTCCTAAAATTCCTCAGGAACTCTGGAAGTGAGACTGATGGGGTGTCAGGATCTATTGGAAAATGTTCCAGGACGCTCCCGAATGACAAGTTCTTCTCCCATCTGTGGCAGCCCAAGTGATTTGAGGTCCCTTTCCCGGACACGAGTTGGCCTGGGCATCCATGGCCGTGGTGTTGCAGGAAAATACCGGAATGAAGAGCCATGTAGTGAGTACAGGGTTCCCTGTTGACCTGCCTGTGGCATATCAGAGCAAGGAGGCTTCTCAATGGGTCAGCGTGGTACAAATGTTGTTATAAAAAACCTGATTTCTGCAAAACTAAGAGAGAGAATGAATTGCATTATGCCTGGTCCTCCAAGGATTCTCCTGGAAATTGGTTGGGATGTCCACTTCAGCATGAGAGATTTTCTTTGGTAAAATGTTATAATCCATGTTTCCTCCTTTGTCCAGATGAGGTCCTTGCTGTGCTCAAAGTGGACAATAAAGTGGTTGGCCAAACAAACTGGGGACCAGTTAATAACCAGGCGTGGGACCAGAGCTTTACCATTGAGCTGGACCGGGTAAGTGTGCCTCAGGTTCATGTGGTGTTTGTTTTTCCATTTAACCTTACCTGATTTGCTTGTTTAGCTGCCATTCCACTTAGCTCAATCCCGNTTTATTTTATTTTATTTTACAAATACATGTGCAATTTCCAGATCATGGAGCAGTATGTAATTATTCTAACTTTGTTTTCTCTCCCACCATTCACCCATCCCACCAGTCTCGTGAGCTAGAAATTGCAATTTATTGGAGAGATTGGAGAGAACTCTGTGCAGTGAAGTTTTTACGTTTGGATGATTTTCTTGATAATGAACGTCATGGGATGTGCCTCTCACTGGAGCCCCAAGGAATGCTTTTTGCAGAGGTATAAATGTAAGCTTTGTTTCTTTTTGGAGAATTCTGTCTGTTTAGGGTGTTTGCCCTGAAAGCAGTCGTTCAACCCAGAATACTAGGAATGGAAGGAGCAATAATCTAGAAGGGTAGAATGATACCTGAAACCCTCTTGCATCAATAGCCCATATAAGAATAAGGAACAACAGGATGTAATAGATGTGCACATGCCATAGCCTGGAGTGACTCTTCAGCTGCTCCGCTGTAATTATGTGTGTGTGCTGTGAGATCCGTTCATTTTTATTTGCTTTCATTATGAGTCATTGGTGGCACTTTAATT
>VYZR01012047.1:0-20144 GCA_013400675.1 Oxylabes madagascariensis | reverse complement strand
AATGGACTGACTGTCCATCCTTGCTCCCATTGTTTTATTTTGAACTGATATTTCTGCAGCTGCTTCGGAAATGTCCAGAGCGTAGACTGGGAGCAGGGGAAAAAGACGCAGAAGAGATTAAAATTCAGCCCTTTTTTAAGGTAGGAACTTGGTTTATACCTTTCCCTTTTTTCTTGTGTTTAAGCAGAGAGTGATTTGCTCTCTGTTGGTATTGAGGCTTATTTCTCTTTGTTTTCAGGGAGATCTTAGTGATAGTTTCTGTTGCACCTCATTGCTCCATTCAGGAATATGTGTTTCAAGTCTTACTTGAAATGACATCCCCCAAGTCTGTTTTCTGAGATCTTTATGCTTCCAAAGGCAGTTTATTTCTGATCGTGCTGCTTCTATGTACATACTTAACTTTAGAGACATGAACAAATATTCCTTTTAAAATCAAACTGCAGCATCAAAGATGTTATCTAGTGATGACAGTGATTGCCAGTCAGTCCATTTGATCACCTGCATTTGCAGGATACATATGACTCTTAAGAGAAATGGAGGTTAAATTGCTTTGTGTCAGGGGTATGTGTCTGTTCCAGGCAAAGATGTTGCCATCCCTCCTCATTATTACTCATCTGCCCAAAAGTTTTTAGCCTTATAACCCTTGTCTGCCTTTGCACTGGAGCAAGAAAAGAACTTGGATGTCAGCAGAAATTTCTGGGATCCACAGATCCACCTGGCCACAGCTGAGCTGTAGTTTTGACCCTCCTAAATACAGTTGTAGCTGTAAAATACATTGCATGGAATCTCTGCACTACTTCCTGTGCTGTTTGTTTTGGGCCTTTTTTCACTTCTCTCTTTTTTTTTTTTAATTAGTAGAAATAAGACATGTTGCAAATGATCCATAAGGGAGACTGCAATTCTCACTCTGACTTTCACATTTCATAAATAATCTTTGTGTCAATCTGGCCTGTTGCCTTCCTTTTCTTGCAGGGAATTGATTGGGATGCCTTGTTTGCCAGGAGGCTGAAGCCCCCCTTTGTGCCCACATTAAGAGATCCAACCGACATCAGCAACTTCGATGAAGAGTTCACTTCCCAAAAGCCAATCCTTACTCCTCCTGAGGAGGTTTCTGTCCTAACCCGTAAGGAGCAGACTGTCTTCAAGGACTTTGACTTTGTTTCCAGACACCTTTTAGATGTGTGATTCCTGGGCTATGAAAACATGAAGAGATTGTTACCACCTTGAGAGAGCATAGAGAAGACTTTGCAGGGCCAATGGAAAAGGCAACAGGATTTGTAGTACAGGTAGTGCTCGTGGCCCCAGGATGAGGTGCCCTGCAAGCTGAGTTAACCTGCTGTGGGTTTTCCAGCCTCATTTGTTGGAAGGATCCTGGATGTCAATTACCTTTAAGGAATAATTAATGTTTGACTGGATATATCTTCTTCTGTCATTGAATGTAGATGAAATTTGGAATTTAAGTTGGACTTGATGAAATCAAATCATCTCTGCAACCCAGGTTACTCTTTGCAAAAAGCCTATGTAAGTAGTGCAACTTTTTCAAGTTGTAGCATAGTAGGGGAATGGCCACTGATTTTCTAGGGATTCCCTCCTGGTAATGATTTTATGCCATTTCCCACTCATAAAAATGTGTGTGCCAGACAAGGAATGGATTTTAACACTACCAAGACAATGATGTTTGATAATGATCTAAGTGATTTATCAGAAGGAAGATGAATCTTTCTACTTAAGGTTGCCAACCGTTAGCTATTGTTTTTAATGATATCAAACTCCACAGCTTTGCACATGTTTTTTTTTCTTTTTTTGAAAATAAAGATACCTTTCCATATAATAAATATTCAGCTTTTCATCTCCTTTGTGTCAGCTGAATGTTTCAGATCAGGGCTAACCAAAATGCTCAACAGGCAGAACTTTATTTTCTCCATAAATGCCAGTAGTAATATTTTCTTTCTTTCTTCCTTCTCAGTCAGGTTGTCTGTGCACATATTGCACGATGTTATCAGCTGTCAGATACCAATGACTGCAGTCAGGTTATGTCTCCACAGATTGTTATCAATGTGTTCATCCTGTATAATTTTTTGGGACACCTAAGTAATGACAGTCAGTACTGGAAAATCAGTGAGTTAAAGGTGATTGAATTGCCTCATAATTATCTTGTAATTATATTTGATAAGATACATTTTCTTGTCTTAAATTCATAATGTTAGCTCATTGGGCAAAAAGGGAAGGGTTTTTAGAGATAAGGCATCTGATGCAAACAAGGACATAAATCATTGCTCTTTCAGTTTGTCTTCACCAGACAGAGACAGGAGTGGGACTAAGGCAGCTGAGCTGTAGCTGGAGACAAGGATCTAGGGAATTGTTAAGCCAAGGCAGGTCCCAGTGCTTCAGGATTCAGTGAGGTAAGAGCTCTGTTTGTGCAAACCAGGGATATTTCACACTCAACCTACATGTTCTGTTTTCAGAGCCAGGTATAGCTGCTTCTGAAAATTCCCATGAACAAAGATCCTTTCTACCTCCCGCTCAACCTGGCAGTGCACTGGCGTGTTCATAGCAGGATTCACATTTTCCTCCCTCTTGTTTGAGTGGCAGTTGCTGTTGGCCCCTGTGATGTGTTTTGTGGCTTTAGTTCAAGGCCACTGTGCCGTGGGAGGTAGCACAGTGGATTGTTAGCACAGGTGAAACCTGGAACTTGGGTTCAAAGAGAGAGTCATAGAGAATTTAAAAATCCATATTTAATATTTTATTTTATAATTTATGGTTGAGTAAAAAAAAAAAAAAAGTAAATTAACACTCAGGTGTATTTTAAAGAAATACCAAACAGAGCAAAACTGCTTTGAGCTGTTGTACCTGCTGATAAACTTTCACTGGACGGATACCTAAAGAACCAGGAATTGCAATGTGACAGATGATCCACACTTTAGCAGGTACCACAGCAACACAAGCAAACTGCAGAATCCTTCTGAATGGTGTAGTAGCTTTACAAAAACAATCCTTAGTGTTCTGATATGCCTCTGATAAAGCTTCTACCCTGAACAAACCAGACTGTGCACAGATTACAAACTCTGGAGGTGGTCAAAAAAGGGATCTTTTGCTCCATTTAAATAGCTTTTGGACTATTGTGCTGTGTTAGTAAACTATACTGTCTTTTCATGAGTGTTCATCAACTTTAAACCCTGAGTACTTCTGAGCTGGTGTTATTTCCTGAGCCAAGACAATTAAGGCACAAGATAATTTAAACTAACATTTTGTTGTGGTGGTTTTTCTTGTTTTGTTTGTTTTAACAGAAAAGGATCAGGACTACTAAAATTTACACCACAGCCTTTTTTGTTTTAAAGCTAAGATTGGTCATCCCAAACTTCCTTTTAGTTCCCCATGGAAATCTGAAGTATGACCTTTTATTTCAATGGAAAACAGGTCCTCTTGCTGCTGTCCTGAAAGCTGTCAGCATCTCTTATCTCAGTTAATCAACCAGGACTGGCAGCTTTCCTCTTGCATTGAAATGGTATTATTTTATTAACATGTCACGAGTGAGTTGAGGTAGTAGTAGTTTTACCAACAGTGTTACTTGAGTTAGGCATGAGGAACCCAACTCTGCTGCTGCTTCTCTCCCATGCTACAGCAAAGGCCTGAGCACGATGTTATCTGCAGAAATAACTCAGCAGCCAAGGATTACTTTTCTGTCCAAAGAAAAGTGATGGTATCATTCTTCACTGACTTGATTCAAAACAGTGAATTGTTAGCAGCATCATCAACTTAAAAACCTGTGAGGAAGCTGCTCAGGGCATCACAAAATATAGGTTAATTATCTCCTAAGATTAATTGGGTGTCTTACAGCTCTTTCTCATGCACATCAACAGTATTAAGCCTTAAGTCTTTGAAAAGCATTAAGTTGAAGCATGTGGGCAAAAAATAAAATTTGCTTTTGACTCTTAAGTATTTACTCAAATATTTCTCTTACATGCCTGATGCTACTGCCAAAAGGCACCACAGTTCTCACAGTCAGAACTTGGCTGAAAAAAGGCCACAGGAATCACACTGATCCTGGCTCGTTTTATCTGTAATTGCTGCTGTTCCCTAGCAGCAAAAGGCGAGGGAGACCTTGGAGAAGTGAACACAAACAGTCACACTAACCTTGCATTTCTTCTGGAGAGATGCACTTAACAAAAGGAAATAAATTTAGAGAGATACTTTGCTCAGTCTGGAAATCAGCTCTGCTGACTTTGCCTTTCCCAGAGTGGGATTCTTGCCTTTAACAGTGTTATTTGTATATAAAAAATAACCCTGACTATTCCTGAAATGTAATTTGCAGATGAACAGGTTGTGGAGCAGGTTGCATAGTCCATGATGTGTTAAAGTTCAGTGCAAGGAAAGAGCAGCCATTGCATTAGCAAAGCTTTACCCAGCAGCCTCCCAGGTGTGTTGGCACACTGGGACTAGACAGGCTCACTGTTCTTGTGAAAATAGATGTTCTCCCATGCAGTGAGGTGGCGTGAACAGAAGAACCTCCAGAGATTGAGGATTATCCCTTGGTCAAAGGGGTTCTCCAGCTCAGAGTGCCGCAGGTAGGAGATGCGGTGGTGCGACATGAACTCCCAGGTCGTGGTGTTGCAGGAGATCAGGTACAGGTGGGAGACAAGCAACAGCAGGACCACAATGGTGAATATGAATATCAGGAGGAAGGACACAAGGAGGAAAATGTTGTGCTGCAGCCACTCCCAGGATTGTTCAAAGTAGAGGCCTGACCTTTCAATTCAAACAGAAATAAATGTGCAGTTAAAGAAGCAGAACAAGTTTCATAAACTAAGCAAAACTGATGACACATTTGAGTTTGATTCATAACTAATGAGCTGCTGATAATCCTTGACTACAGAGAGTTAATATACTATGAAGTCCTGAGAATCTCAGTTTAGAAGATGCTGTTTCCTCTGACAGCAGTGAGACACAATCACTCTGGGGTAACTCCTCTCCTGAACACCTTAGAACCCTGTCGGAGTTTCCAGCACTTGAATGTGTAAACAAAGATCGTGTTACAATGACTGAAGCAAAATGAACAATGAAACCCAAATTATCAGATTCTGCTCAAGATTAGGGGGCTCCAGGATGCAGAAGAAGGTGAAGATCCAAAGCCAGTCCTGCCACTGCTATGTTCTGTGCCAGCCCAAGGAGCACCACAACTTTCAGCAATCTCAGAGGTTCAAATGCCATCTTCCAGCCTTACCAGGCAACATGCCCTCCCCACAGCAGAACCACAAGCTGCACACTCAAGTAGACGATGAAGAGGGGGTGATTCCTTTCTCCTACACAGTTCTCGAGCCAGGGGCAGTGATGGTCATAGCGCCGCACGCAGTGCTGGCACAGCTGGCAGTGCTTGGCTCGCATGGGTCTCTGCAAAACACAATCAAAAAGAAAAAACCCACTGGCTACAGTTCATGGCTGTCCCACTCCTGTCTGGTAGAAGAGAACATCACGCAAATCTGTCTTTCTCCACAATATTGTCCCTGAAACACTCACTTGTGAGACAACAGCACATCAACATTGCTAAGACAAATCAAAGGGATTGTGATTCTCTTGGTCAAGACTCAAATGGGTGGCATTCAAATTAAGCGACTCTCTCACATTCCTCCTATCTACACATTTTCTTGATTATCCACCTATTATAGGAAGTCCTGCATACCAAGGAGAGAGACAAAGCCAATCAGTGTAGTCAGGAAAGCATGAGCCGGAGTATTGAAGTAAAAAACTAGGACTACTGCTATCAAATAGAGTGGGCAGTGCTTTTTGGGGATGCACAGAGAAGTGCCTCCATGTGAGTACAAGACACTTGCTCAGAAAATAGCTCAATTACCAGGCATAGAGGAGGTGAAAGACCTGGCAGAGAAAAGTAGTGCTTCCTAGGATTTGTCCCCTGCAGTGTATAAATGCTTTGCCAGCTTTTCCTCTTGCAGTAAGCTCATTCCTCCTTGTTGATTCTCTTCAGGAATTTATGGGAGCTGGGGTAATGCTTAATTTCATTAAACTGATAAGGATCACTCTGAAAACAAGCCTTTCTAGGCTTCAGGCAAACTGTTTTAAGAGCTAATTTAATTGCTGTAATTCCTCCTTCATGCTGTCTTTTACTATTCAGGCAAATGTTTTGTTGTTTTAAGGCCTTTGAACAAGTTCACAACAATAAGCAGTTCCCACATGTCACACTCAGCTGCCTTTCTGACTATCAAGGTATTTTCAAAATAACTTTTTTGACAGTACTGCAAGGTCTGGCTGACATGGCAGTAAGAATGTGAAATGAAAGTTTCTCATGGCAAAAAAAAAAAAGTTTCTTTTTTCTATAAGCCAGCAGGGACTTGTTTCAGCCTTAGAAAACTGGCCTGTGTGCCAGCATCCGTCACTACTACTTGTGTAGCTACACAGGCTGCCCAAGCCTCCTATGAGCAGCAATTACAGACCACCAACAGCAGCTGAAGAACAATGTAAGCTTTCAAATCACTCATCCCTTCCTCTTCCAGCATGTTCTGGATGCCCACCTTCACCAGGCAGTAACCACAGCGCCGCAGCTTAATGTCACCTGGAATCTGAGGGATCACCACACCTTGTCCTTTATTTTCACCTTCCTACAAAAAAGAGAAAGGGAGGGACTGAGGAGGGTTCTTGGGCTGCTGTCTAGGCATGACTGAGCTGTCTTGCTGGATCCTTTTACTTAACAGTTACACAGTGCTTGTTATCTCTATCATTAGGAGCAAAATAATTCCTCAGAATTCCTACAGAAGCTGCAGACAGTTATGGTACAGTGAGAGAGAACAGGTTACTGTAACCCTCCAAAGAATGTTTGCACAGAGACAGAAATAACTGTGGACACGCTGGGACAAAAACAAGGTTAGACTTCACTTCTAAACACAATAACAATGTCTTTTCAGTATGAGCAATGCTAATTAGTCATACACAACCAACACTGACATTAATGATGGATGACTAAGATTGATAATGCTTTTGTCCTACCCAGTCTATAAGGCAGTGAACCTTGAGCAGACTGTAAGTTACTGAAACTTTGCATCTCCATTTATTTCACTGTAACTTGTTTGTGGATGTGTTCTCTGAGAGGGCAACAAATCCATAAAGAGTTCAATAAATACAGCTGCAGAGAGCACCGTCTGCCAAGCCTGCCCTTCGATTCAGGGCTTCTTTTGCACTTGTACCACTTAGCAGTGGTTATCATAAAATAGGTCATGTGTACATTCCACAGGGCACTGCAGCCTCTGCTCTAGGAGAGGACTTGGGCTCAAATGGCACAGTTACGTACAAGGGCAGTGTGGTGTGAAAGTCACATTTAAAGCCTGTAAATCCTACTGCTGTTACAAAATACCAGTGTGAGACAGTCTGTCCTCATCTCCAATGGTCTGTGGTTGTGTCCTTCATGCCAGCACAACAGAACCTATTTCAGATTGTTCTTATGTACCAGAGTGGAAAAAGTAGAAAAGCCTACAGCCTTTACAGCTACTCCACGTTGTTCTATTCATGAAGGGATTTACCTTCACTTCCTCCTCAGGCTTAACAAAACCCGGATCCATGAGAGACACCTTGAAGTACAGCAGGACCGAGCATAACACCAGCAAAACGAAGATCAGCGGCTGAAGCAGCTCCCCGCGCTCCTCTTGCTTCTGCAGATCTGAAAGGTACCCCAAAAACACAGAGCGGCAGCTCCTTGTGAAGCATCCGGGATTTTTCCCTCTGGCCTCGCCAAAGGGGTCCCGGATCTATGAAGAGGAAACGGGGAGAGACCAGGCGGAGAGAGGAAAGGCTGAAAAGGGGATCCCCAGACCCGCTCCTGCCCTCGGGGCACCCCCGGGCGCAGATAGCCCGTGTCCCGCAGGCCGCGATCCCCGCTCTCCGCCGGCCATCCCCGCTCTCCGCCGGCCCCCGGGGGCGGAGCGGCCCCGGCCCGGCCCCGGCCGCCCCCTCCCCGCGGCGCTGCCGGGCCCCGCCTCACCTCACCCGTGCGGTGCAGGAGGAGCCCGAGCAGCAGGGCCGCGCTGAGGGCCGCGTGTGCCGCCCGCACCCAGCGCCCTCCGGGGCCCATGGGCCCTCGGCTTCACCGGCTCCGGGCTCCGCCGGCCCGGAAGGCCTCCGGGCAGCGCCGGGCGGGACACGGGCAGCGCCCCGAGGCGGGGCCAGGGCGGGCCGGCCCTGCCGGGGAGGCTCCGCTGGGATGTTGGGTTGGCTCCGCTCCCCAGCGCGGCTCCGAGTTCTGCTGTGCCGGGCTCGGTACACGCCGTGAACCGGGATCACCCGGATCCTTTTGTCCCCCCACACCGCCCCGGCGGTGTTGTGCCCTGCGATCCGGCCCTCGGGGAATGTTTTCCTGAGCTCTGCCCGCGTGTCCTCCCGCCCTCAGCCCCGGCTTGGAGGTCAGAGCTGGACAAACTGTTCGGAACCTCTGTTACACCGGGGCAGACGCTGCTGGGTGTGCGGAGCTATGGAAGGGTCTGGCAGGGATGGGTTGGGCAGCAGGCGCCGTTCAGAGGCTCCTCAGTGGTTCCCAGGTGTTGCACTGTGTTAACCCTGCTCTCCAACGTGGTTATTCCGTGTGTTGGCTTCCAGCCCCCGGGAAGAAGCGCAGAGAGGCTGTGCCTGGCTGGAAGCAGCTACACGGCCCCATTAACCAGAGCCTGGAGAATGTTTGACATAACTCGAGGAGGGATCTGATCTGGTTGAGATGTCTGCAGGCAAGGCTGCAGTCTCCTGGCTGGGTGAGATCACTGAACTCGCCCCAGGGCTGCCGAGGAAAGCAGGTATAGACTCTTCTCAGCTGAACAGACACCTAAAAGCAATTGAATTGCACCTGAGATGTGATTTTGTGTCTTGCTAACAATAAAAAAACCACTGAGGTGACTATAGCACATATATATTTACACTTTGAGTGTCTAAGGGAGATGAATGTCATCACAGATCTGTGTAAGTTCCAAAATCAGTGCTTTCTCTTTAAACTCCTTTCAGGTTTAACACAGATATACCTTGCTGCTGTTGTTACCTTCTTACCCAATAAAAATTTGGAAAGAAATATCATATTCTTTATAAATTTACCCTCCAGCATCTGGTAGTGGATATCTTGGTATTGTTTGCCCACAAATTGATTATTTTAGTCTCTTCACATGAGTCAGTGGCCACCTGCTGATGCCAGGAAAGCACCTGGTTGTGTGGGTCACTTAAATGGTTTACCTGAGACAGCTGGGTTGAAATGTTAATAAAAATTGTCGACTAAATTTCCAGCAATCATTCAAACTCCTTTTGTTTTTTTAATTCCAGGTAAATGCAAAACCTACGGCTCTCTTCCCTCTGACACCTCAGGCTGTACTGGTGCTCGGGAAAAGGTGGGTAGTGTCTTTCCTTCTTCATAGAGAGATGTAAATTTTAAAGCTTAATGAAAGCAATTTGAGTAGTAATAATATTATCCACTTGAAAGTAGAAATATTTTGATGTTCTAGAATAATCTGTCCTAAGGAATGTATTCTCACTCTCTTTGTGATTAAAATAATTTGGTGCATGTTACTCATTTTATCTTCTCCTTCAGCTTTGAAACCTGTCTTGCAGAGATCAGAGCTTTTCTCTTTTCTCAAGGGTTTCAGCCTCAGTGTCTGAGGTTGAAATTAGGCTCAGTTACAGAAAGTCTCAACTAGTAAGTTTCTGAGTGGAGAATCTTGGTTCTTATGGCATTCCAGCTGGGAATCCCATGCTGCTGGAAGGCCAAGGTATCTCTCTGTACTCTTACACCACCACATGTTTTCAGAGGCAGTTCAGTTTCATACAAATGCTCCTCCCATCCTGTTTACCTTGCTCCTTTACAGCCTCCACAATGACCACTGAATTCACTGGCACTGAGCCCTTCCAGGACCAGGGTCTTAAGAACAAAGCCAGGCTGGCCTTAAAGCAGATTGGCTTAAGTGCTCAGATCCTGCCCCTTACAAAGCCCAGGCTGTGGAGTGTGAGCTGCAGATACATTACAGAGTTTAGAGCAATCTGAACACTCAAATATTGTCCTGATTTTTTTCTTCTCTCACACATTTTCCTAACAATGCTCTCGTCCTCCACGGCTTTCTTCTGTTGACAAGCAGTATTGTGTCTTTTGGAGTGATGAAAGGCAAAGGCACTGAACGGCATCATCAACACGTGGCAGTTCCTTTCATTTTTAATTAATTTATGACAGCCAATGGACCAGTACTGTACCTAAATAAAACACATTCATAGAACAAAGGAAGAACACACTCTTGAGCGCTAGGTTTAATACACAGCGGGTATCCAACGGATACAACAGAAAAGTTAATTCATTCAGAATTGTAAGGAAGCAACAGTTGTGCATTTTGATTTTTTTGCTCAGTTTCACCAGGTACGAACATTTGAACCAGGCCTCAGCATCAGGCAGGTCCATGGACAGAATAAAAGGAGATGCTTGCTCATTATAACTAAGGATATTTTCATTGCAAAACAAGGAAATACATACTTAGTTAGCTTAAAAACTTTTTTTAAAACAAGGAAAGAGTTACAGAGAGAATCAGTGACAATTATCTGAAATCAAAACAGTCTGCTAAAGCAGAAGTGTTTCAGTTCAGCAGAGTATCTCTCTCACTCTGTAAGTGCTCTCTTCTCCTTCAGCCCCCATGTTGCCTTCCATCCATTCCTGATGACTATTGCCCTCTGTGCTTCATACACATACATGGTTGTCGTGGAGACCAGCTGTTTCCCTACTTTTAATTCTCTTTTTCCAGCACAAGCTGTCCTCTAACACCTGAGCTGTGGCAGACTCCTCCCTAAACAGTCTCAAGGAAATGTCTTTTCTATGGATAGTGCCTGACTGCAGTGCCCTCTAGCTCTTGCCCTACTGGTAATTAATTGCCTTCTTCAGGTAATGAGAGGGAATTGAGTCACAGCTCCAAGACTTTTCTTCCCACTCATTTTTTCGGAGACCAGAGTGACAGCAGCAGAAGCCCAGCCAAGGTGACAAGCTGGGTAGGATTCAGTGCTGAAAAGAATAATTTCAGTAGGAAGGTGCAGGGAAACAGCAGCCATGGTGCAGATGAATTATCTGCAGTGTTCTGATTGCCACAAATATCAGTGCTAAACTTTCTTGGCTTGGTCTAGATGAGAAAGTCTGGTGCTTCTGGGTGTTAAACATCATCCAAGTAGATGCCAATCCTTATGAGCAATTCCTCCCACAGATCTTGTAAAATGGAAGCACTGGTGGGAAGTTGCTCACCAATTTGCTCTCATCTGCTCCACAGAACATGGACACCTGGCACTGCTGGGTCACTGACAAGGGCCACTGGAGGACAGGACAGCCTCCAGCCAAGAAGGAAACCACACACAGTGCAGGTAGAGGGGTCTTTTATTGCCACAGTCTCTGCAGGGAGCTACTGAGTTGTGTTCGTGCTGTGCTTGCCAAGCTTTGGAATATTAAAGGAAATGTAGTAGCGAAAACATGAAGAGCCTGAGTGGGCCAACAGCTACTGAGCACAAGAAGTCCCTCTGCAATATCCTTATACGCTATAAACCTCTCTCAGCTGGATTTTCATTTGGAAAATAGAACCTCATTCTGGTTTTCTGAGCAGGATTGGTCACTGGCTGTATAATTTTGTGTGGAGCTGAAGTTTCCTGGCTTGTTCCTTTGATCCAGCAAAGCTGGAAGGCCTGAGAGGCATCCCTGAAGCAATCAAGCATTTCAGGGTATCCAACTTCCCCTTTTACATTAAACCTTCATAAAAAAATCTGCCACTTTGCCCTCCCTTCTTTTGCAGAACATTGATGTGATGTCTGCAGGCAACTCTCCTGTTCTGTCCTCAGCTCTAGATCTATGGCACCAGTTAAATCCTTGCCACCAAAAAAATGTTTTCAGGCCATGCATCATGCCTGTTGTTTCAGTTAGGGAGACTGAGGCCCAAACAAGTTTCAGACTTCCAATTACAGGAATTGTTGGATTGTGCTCTGGTGCTCAGAGGGTACTTTTCCCTCTTTGCTCCTTACTGAAAGGAAAATGTTATTTTTCAACTCACAAAATCTTGAAGACATTGAGGCTCGTAGGCTCATGTTACTCTAACAGGGGTGTTATTCCTTTCAGTGTGCTGTCTTAGGCATTTACCTTGCTGGTGGCCTGACTCAAAATTTTACGTGAGGCTTTCTGCAACAGCCCAGTTTGAATTCCCTCTTTCCCCTGGGACTGGTGACAGATTTCAGCAAGCTGAGCTTTTCTGACAGCCTGGCCTGGTTCCATTCATCTCCTTATTGCTGGGAAATTGAAATCTTTTTATCCTGGTTCAGGCTGAGGTACAGCTTGCTGAGGGTCTGTGAGCAGTGAGGACAGAGGTTACCTTTACAGTGTGGAACAGCTTTGAGGCAGTGTGGATCTTGCTAGTTTGGGATGCAGCAGGTGAGACTGCAGTAACTGCTCAACTTGTGGAAGCACTGGTTTGGAAAACCCAAACCTTTGGGGGTCTCAAGGCAGATAAAACCAAGCCATTGGTTGTTCATTAGCCTTAATGTAGTTGTGCCAAAATCTCTGAGTAGAGCCCAACTGCTTGGCTTGGATTGCAGTGAGAGGCTGGGATCTGCTGCAGATGAGATGGGAATTCCTCAGCTACACTGTCTCCTCAGCGTGGCAGCTGCCTTCTGGGGACAAGGCTTTCTGATACCTCACATCTGTCATGTGTCCCCTTCTGCTCTACTCCCACCTTGCCAACACAGAATCTTGAGTGCTTTTTGTCAGCTGGTTCAAGATTTTAGTGGCAGGAGCTTTCACTACATGGGCATTGGAAAGGAAGCAGATGTGGTGGGTGGCACTGCCATGTGAAACAACTTCCCAAGGACAGCAGCACTAAATGGGGAATTAAAGAACAAAGCCTGACTCCCCTAATAACCAAGGCTGTATTTGCAGCCCCTCTTAGTTTTGCATCTAGAAGGAAGATTAGCAAATGTTACACAGAAAACAGATCTTGAAATAAGCTTTCCCATTTCAAAACTCATAGGGACACAAATTCTTGGGAAACAGGAATAAGAGAAAAATACATTTCAAACGACTGCAAAAAAGTATAATTTGTCAAGTTTTGCAAATCTTACGAAAACAATTTAAAAGTGACACAAAAATATATATAAGTTTGAAAAATACTTAAAAGAAAAAAGTACAGATCTCACAATACCAAAACAAATGACGTATGGTTAAAAAGAAAAAAAAAAAAAGACATTGAATAACACCGTATTGGCAGTAGGAGTAAACCCCTCCAGGCAGTTGTGTTCTGTCAGTTAAAGTGTCAGTTTATGGATCCAGGATCCATCTCTAACGTGCTCACAAGGACAACATGAACTCTGAGCATTAGCAGAACCTCATAGCAGCGACTCAAATCTGAGAGCAAAGTGTAGGAGGGAAGAGAGCAGCAAGTTACTGTGCTCTGAGGCCTGAAATGTCCCAGCCTGCATGGCCATGGGCTCATCGTCCTTCTACCAGGCACAACACCTTTTCTGAATCCCTTCTAAGGGAAGATTTGTGAATTGTCAAAGAACTGTGATGAGCAGTGGGCTGTGACATGGACAGCTGTGCTGTTGAGTGCCAGGCTGTGAGGCAAACCTTGGCCTTCAGCTTCTTGAGCCTTTACAGGTCTGGAGTGTTACAGGTGAAGACCAGCTCAGTGGGACTCTCCTCTCACCTGTGTCACACAGACTGGAGTAATGCTGCTGATGGGACTGGGACTGCACTGGTAAGTGCTTCTGGGAGTCAGACAGGAATAGGACCTTCTGCTTCTGAGAAAAGGGGGAAGATGTTGGGGTGGAACAAAAGGTGCTATTTCCTGGCATTGCCTTTCAGAGGGTGCCTGGAGACTCCCACCTCCAATTCCAGCAGCTGTGCTGCAGTGAGCTTCCTGTGAAGGGAGATTATGATGCTACTGAGCACAGCTTGTGATGACACAGACTGAGGGAGGGCAGGACAGCTCTGGTCCCTTGCTGGGACTTGCATGAAGGGGTACAGCTGCTCTGGACTAGGGCGTAGCAGAGTACAGTATGCAGAGGGAAATACTCTGTTTGGCTTTGTAGCCCTTCCCTACAAAACAGAACACAACTAAAAAAGCTGGTGAAGGACTGGAATGAAGATGTGTAGCCCTTTGTGAACAAACCTTGTGCCTTGTTGCACAGGCTTCCTTTGAGAGAGCAGCTCTGTGTAGCCAAGAACATGTAACTGGTTCTACTGGTCATCCCTGACCTTCTGAGGCTGGGTGGGCTGGCAGATCCTACTGTACTGCCAATGGGGACAAAACAGACCTCTTGACTTTATTGGGAATGCCTTATGTCCAAATGACCCACACAAAATTAGCAATGATTTCATTAATATGAGTCTTCTATTAAAAAGCCCTTAAGGGAGTGAATTAGCTTGAAAGGTCTCTAGTTTCTTCATTTTTAAGTCTCACTAAAATGTCAGTTCTTTTGGTCTGTCTCTCTGGTATTGTGTCCTCCAACCTCTCTAACCAAATAAATAATTCATCACTGCCTGTCACCCCACTGAGCAGCCAGTGCTGATTCAGGACTGGTGTTCTTGCAGACATCACAGGACCTCATGCAGTACAGCAAAAGGGAATTTTCTAAAAAGTGGGAAATAAACATGTCACACTAGTGATCACACAACTAGGTCTTCAAGGTCATGGTCATTTGAGGCTCTCTGTGTGGTCTAAAATAAAAAGGTTAAAAGATACATAATGTAATTGTCTTTGTTTTTTGTTTTCTTTTTATACAGAAATCATACACACGGAACTTCAACCTGAAACTTCATAACAAAAAAGTCCACTAAGTTAAGGAAAGCATTTTGTTGTGCAAAAAGTCCCTCCCCCCTCCCCTATTCACCTTCATCTACTGAGGGTCTCACACACACACATAAAGTTTCCTTCCAACGGGCGAGTTGGTAAGAAAGAGTCCTCCCTATGTACAGTGAGTTAGAGAGAAGCTGGATACAGTGCTGGCAAGAGGCATTGGGTGATTGCCTCTATCTGGAAGTGTCCATGTTCTCCTCCTTAAAGTTACTGCAGTGCTCTATAACTTTCCTATGGATAAAACAAGGACAAGGAGAGAGGGTTTAGTTTAAAGCTTATGGTACCTTAGCTGTGGGACAGTAAGGTAAGAACTGTCCCAGAGTTGATTTCTGTGTAATTGTGTCCTGTTTGTATCTGAGACACAAACTCTGTCAAAACCAGTAAACTCCACAAAAGCAGCTCCCAACTTGGAATGTCAGGTTATGGTAGTACATATCCAGATCCAGTTGTGACCATTCATTCATTACCTCCATATCCAAAACCTCAGATGCCTTTAAATCCCACCAGGAAATACACGAATACAAATGTTTGTCCTTCACTGTGCTGCCACCTGTCCCATCCCACACACTGTGTGTAACTGTGACTGTCTTCTGCAGGCTCCAGTCCCCTCCAGCATTTAGCAACCCTTCAGCTGTGGGAATACCTGCTGCCCACTCACCAGGTATGTATTCCCAGATTTCTACCTCTCTCTTCTATTCATCCTGCAGGTATGAAATTACAGCTCTCACTTTGCCAATGATCAGAAACTGCAGCTGGCTTTTACAACTCTGAAAGGATGACTCCGAAGAAAGGTGTCACTGCAAGGGTGATGGACTCTACCTTCTGAAAAATGCTCTCACTTTAACTGAGCAGTTGGCAGGTCAGTGACAGGCCAGTATGATTCTGAAGAGAGGTAGCCCACCCAAGTACAGGCAAAAGTGATAACTGGAGACTACTGGCCTAAGAACTGCAATTAGCCCTGTGGCTCCCTTGCTCAACAAGCCAATCTACAACCCAGTTGCTTGGCAATGATCTGTGTGTACTGCCCACCTATAAACATCTCTAGTCTTCTGTTTTCATCCTCTTTTTCTTCTGCTTCTCCTGTGTTCAATACATACCTCTCATACACATCAGTAAAGGCCTTGCTTTGGTAGCCTCATTTTATATGGAAGAATTAAAAACTACACTAAGGCTAAACTGAGAGTTTGTGATGGTGCACTGGTGTCCTACCGGGCCATTTCCTTGGTCTCTTGTCGTGCTGAGGCCATTTTAATCATGTCCTTCAGGAGAGGAATCCCACCTTCTTTGATCAGCAGTGGGCAGTACTTGTCAGCTGCAGAGAAAAGAATAAATCAGGTCCTTTTGAACCCTCACAACAGTGGTACAAAGGGTGGCAAGAGGGGAAGGAGAAGGATCAAAACAGTGAAGGAATTTCCTACACACTAAGTTTAATTAGCTTTATTTGGCTGTGCTGCCTGGGCATTCCTGCATCATTCAAAGATGGTTTTCTCTACCTACATAGTTTATTTCTGCTGACCACCTCAGGTCCACCCCCTCATCTTCTACAGTGCAGGGAAAATGATTTCAAAAAGAGAACTTACGGTAGACAGAGACCAGGTTATAGAGTGCCCAGGTGGCCCAGTGCTGGCTGACTGGGGAGATCCCTTGTGGAAGAAGCCGAAGGATTGGTTCAAATGACCTGCACAGAAATATTACAGAAGCTGTTAAAAATCCAAGAGCTACTTCTTTCAGCACCTTTGCCACTCCCAGCGCAATACAAACTCTGCTCACAGGTACCACAGCAGTAAATTCATTGGCATGTCAAAGATTCTGGCACCAAGGCTAAGTCAGTGTCCCAGGGCCGCACTGGCAGGATTACAGGCCCCACCACTTCAGCACAAACACACTGCCCAGAGAAATAGCTGCAATGAAGGCAACTGAGCCCAGGAACTGATTTCCATCCTCTGTTAGGCATTTCCTCACAAGAGTTGAAATCCAGCAGCACTGATCAGTTTGAGGAGGGACAAAGCCAAACTGTATCCAGGCAAAGCTGGCTGCACACATGCAAGGGTTGCTGTGTTTCTTCTGACAACAATACTATACTGTCTATACTGTAAACAGGCACTGGAATGCCAGTTCTGGATCCTGCTAAGCACTAAGGGAATTCTGAGTACCTGATACTCTCTTACAGGAAGAGGTTTAGAGGATTCCAGCAGTTGTATTAACCTTGGAAGGGATTTCTGGTAACTGTGTCTAAATATGTCCCAGAGAAGAATGAAAGCATGTGACTTTGAGAAGCAAACAGACTTAAAAGGACAGACTGCAAAGGACAGCAGTATCAGAGGAAAATGCTTAGGCAGTCCCAGACAGACCATGGTTTTCCTGAATTACTCAATTTCAGCAGAAACATTGAGAAGAAATTCTGTTGCCAAACTTCTCCCATAGGAATTGTCAGGTAAGGTGTCTAATTTCAGCATCTTATGTAACAAGTTTCAAAGGAAGATGTAAAACCCTCACTAAAGAATGTCCCTGAGGATGTTTCTCCTTCACTCTGAACAGAGCCTCCATGCTAGGCTCTCTCTCTTCCTTTCTCTCTGTTGGTGTTTCCTTCCTGTGACAATCCTGGCTCTCGTGTGAGTGGGCTAATCTTTTCCATTCCTCACCTATAATTGATATTTCTCCTGGAGTTGATATCCCAGCTCTGGATGGCTGCCCACATCCTCTTCACAACTTCCTCTCTGTGAGGCTCACAGATCCCCCAGGCCTCTGGACCATCGAACATGATATGGGAGAGCACTCCACAGGCATTATATGACACCTCAATCCCATCAGCTTTGCTCTCCAGCAGGTTGCTGCCAAGAGAGGAGAGATCACTTAGAGCTGCTGATGCCGTAAAGATTCACAAGTCTCCAGGTGGTTCAGGAGAAGAGATCAGAGCCCAGCTGGTTGCCAGCCAGGCACTCACCTGAACACACTGATGAATTGGGAGGTCATGAGCTGAGGGCGGAGCTCCTTCACTTCTGCCACATTGCCCAGGAGGCCCAGCATGTTACGGTGCAGCTCCTGTTTCTCTGGGAACTCCTGGCCAGGCAAGGGACAGGATTATACACAGGTAGGACTCTGGTGATGCTAAGAACAAGTTGGGAAAAGGCTGTACAGCCATCTAGGAAAGCTCTGTATTTTTGGGTAGCCAGCAATGGCTCCTTTTCAGGTGCCAAATGGTGCTAAAGGTGTGCGTGAAAAGGAAGGATCAAAACCAGGCCCACTGTTCACTGCTGCTCTGCTCGAGGGGGCTGAGCAAAGATGGGCAAGGGGAAGATGTGTTCACTCTAAGTTTCTCTGTTCTACTGGCTGGGTGGAATGATGTGAGAAAGAAGAACTTACACAAGCTTTCACTTTCTTCTTTGTGAAATGTAGGAAGTAATGCTTGGAGAGGAGCAGAGCCAGGGATCCTGCCCAGGCACCGGCATCTCCACCGCTCCTGTCTGCATCTCTCCAGAGACAATCAGACACTTACTTTCAAGCACTCCAAGAACAGTTTCATGCCACTGTAGTTAAGGAACATCTCGCAGTTATCTGGGGTCTCATCAGTGATGTTCCAGAGGGCACTCCAGGAGAACTCCATCACTTGATCACACTATAGGGAAAGGGACAGAATCAGAGCTTTGCTAATACAGGAGCCTGGTGCAAACCAATCACCTGTTTCCTCTCTGGCATCACCCTAGATGACTTCAGAGGTAAGAAAACCTTGTTGTTGACTTTCAACTTGTCAGTAAGTGGGTTTTTTGTTTAATATTTTTGCCTCCCTGTCACATTCCCCTGCCCTCACCCTGGGACAGGAAATTCTGCAGTGTCAGCTGAGATGTCTTGTGTTTGTTACAGAAGCTGAGCTGGCACTCTGGGCTCATCTCCATGTCTAAATCAGAATGAAGAGAAAATATTCTATGTATATGGGGGTTTTTTTGGGAAAAACTCACCGTTTTATCAGCCAACTTCTTCTGAATCAACTTTAGCATTGTCTGTGGGCAAAGAAAGAGGAAGAGTGAGAAACGGTTTAAAAATCATGGAGTGAAAACTTTACCAGCCCTGCAGTATCACAGCAGTTACGGCCAATTTTGATCTTTTGCAGAGAACCTACTTGATATATCTTTCTCTAAACCACTGGGACTGAGTCATGTTCCAAGTTGCAAGTATTCACAGAGCTGAACTATGCCACAGTCCCTGAGCTGTTGAGTTTGCAGTTGAGTCAGTTTTGAGCTGTATGACAAGGTTTGGATGTTTGGCACATAACTGCACCAAAGCAACAGCCTTTGCAGTTCTTGGAAAAGGTGGGGGATATGGGTTGAGCTGGGAAATTGATGCAAACTTGGGGAGAAGCAGGAGACAGTCACAAGGTGGTACCAGATCTGGAAAAAACCCGAGGTGGTGAGGTTCAGGTGTTAGGTTACAGTGCCTTCCTGCCCTCACACCTGCCTGTCTCTGAGATCAAAACCTGCAGTGTTGGTAAGCAAGTAAAGGGGTAGGTTCCAGGAGAGGTCAGCACTGCTGGGACACTGGTTCCCTCCTGTGATATTGTGAGGTTGGATCGTGGCTGGAGGCATTTGATGGACAGCTGCAAGGGAATTGTCCTAGCCTGGGTTACGGAGAAGTAGACACCTTGGGACCATACCAACCATGACAAACCCCATCTTGCCCACAGCTTCTTTGTGGTCGTTGTCCACCTGGCAGACCAGGGCATTGCAGAGGTGCACAGCGATGCGCTGGATGGACTCGTCCTGCCGGCTCTGGTTGAGGATGTTCAGCAGCAGCTCGTTCACTCGGCGGTACTGGAACTCCAGCTCCTCGGGAATGCTGAAGTTACACAGTGTCAGGCAGCAGTTCCGCTGTACCTGCGTCAAAAGGAAGCAAACACTGGGCCAAGTGGCTACAAAAGAACAGACCCCACAACCTGTTTCCTTGCTCCTTGGTATTGAAACCATCTTCTTGCCTGACTACAGCTACTGAGATTTCTGTTACCCTCTGACCTAGTGCTGTGCTTTAGCCATGCACCATGACTGTCACTCCAGTCTCACAAGGCCACCCAATTATGCAGGGCCCATTGCTTTCCAAGCCAGCTCCTGTGGGCTCTCTACACAGCTGACTCCCAGAGATTTGAGATGTTTCTTTCCATTGACTAAACACCCCCTTTACCCACAACCATTTCACCCCACAGTCACTGCTGGGTATCTCTGTGTCACATACATCCTTTGACCACTGTCCATGGATAAAAAGAAGCACCCTGCATGTAATCCCCCTTGCTGAGTGGAGACCAGGAGCAGACCTGGGCAGTAA
>VYZR01012040.1:7377-20584 GCA_013400675.1 Oxylabes madagascariensis | reverse complement strand
CACAGACATAAAAATTAGTAGGAGAGAAAAAGGAAGGAATCTGTTTTCATGTACACATGCTTAGACACATATTCCTTTTGAATGGATTTGTTGCAATTTCAGTAAATGCCAAGACAAGTCATAAATGTGGACCAGAATTTCTGAAAATGATTACATACAGTTTATCCTGGAAAAAGTCAGTGGCAGCTGAGCGATTCCATTTTAAATCTCTTGTATTAAATCCTTGCTAANAGTATTCAGAAATGCAGGGATTACACTTCATAATGACACATTAAAATATAAAATCAAGTGCACTAGTTCACTGTTCCTTCAAGCACTTTGAGTCACTCTCTGTTAATGAATTTATAAAGCATAGATTGCAGTCATCAAATACTATATTAGAAATTAGTAGTTGTAGCTTATTTTAACAGTCAGACACTTCCACCTGTGCAATTTCATTGCAGACAAAAAGCAATTCTTTTCCTAGTGGTAAAGTAGTAAAGTTCATAGTAGTAAAATCTTTCTCTTTTCTTCATCCTTTTATTTATTTGGAAAGGATTTCTTTGGAATTCAGACGTCTTCCCAAGAATGGATTTAAAATCTCTTCAGCCCCTGATTTTGAAAAGGGTTACTTACCCCAACATTTTATATCCCATATGCAGTTATAGCTCTGGAAAATACCTCCATGCACTCATGCCCTGTGCAGCTCATCTGTCTTTCATAACTCATTGTTAGGGAGTGCGTGCACTGTAAGGATCGCAATGATCCCAGCCGTGAACGTCCTGCGTCCCCCAAATGAATATGTCTCCCTTGTCAGACTTGGGAGCCTAAAAACAGAGCTGCAGATTTGAGGCTTACTTACCCATACCACTTGTAGGAAGCCTAAATTTAACTCCTTTCCCCTGGCCTTTTCCCTTCTTCATAAATTCTTTGGAGCTGTGTAATTCTGTGCTCCAAAGGACAAGGTAAAAAGTGGTCGTTTAAAAAACGCTTAGTGCAATATAAACTCAAGAGGAAGCAGTCTCTGGTGAACCCTGTTTGGGTTTAATGTGGTCTTGGCCACTAACTGTGGTCCTGAGAATGTGGTCAGTGGCTCAGGAAGTAAAAGTTACTGCATTAACAAAGAAGCTGCATCTCAAATCCCTCAGGTAGCTCCCCAAGAAAAAGAGGAGTCTATTACTCAAAGAAGAGAAAGTTCAGGAAGGCTTTGGGGATACTTATAAGCTTTTAAGAAGAGATCATTTCTGACAGAACTGATATAAAAACATTGAAAACAAATGTTATCTTTGCTCTCCTAAAATTTATTCTGTTTACTGCAAAATTGTTGCTTCTTTATAAGTTAGGAAAAACAACCTGCTTATTACTTTCTCAGATCATACACATGTGGTATTCCCTAACTCCTGTAAACAGCACCTGCCTGCAGTCCCATGTGCCCACAGAAGTTGCATCATACCATGTTAGTTGTTCTGGTATGATGAAAGGACTCTGGTATCACACAGGTGCTGGACAGGCTGCAGGAACCGGTGGGCAATCCACTTCCTGTGCAAGCAAGGTTCTGAGCTATGCCAGAAAAAGTTATCTTTTTAATGATACAGCTGCATTCCCCATTATGGGCTGTCCACAGCTGGAGATGATTTGATGGATTCATATTTACTAACTTCCAATTCAAAAACATCACGTAGGCCTGGCAGCGGGGTATTTTGTGTCTTGGTGGCTGTGGCGCAGACCCAAAGAAAGTGAAGGACAGAGCTCAGTAGTCTAAAATACAATCCTGAGCACAGATTGAGACTCAAGCAGTAGGTCTCCTCCTGGGCTTTCCTCAAATCCACGAGAGATGAAAGACTGATACATCAGTGTGCAGGACTTCTCCCTACACTCCTGTGCTTGATGGCATTCCTCAGCCTGTCTCTGATAGGGAAAAGGAAGAAGAACCATAGAAAACATGTTTTCACTGTACACATATATGCTGAGGGAGGAAAAAACCTGAGGGGCAGAGTCCTCTCACCTTTCAGCTACTCAGCATGACCTACGTAGTTACCAAAGAGAGACCTAGCATGGGATGATGAGAGAGAGAAAGAGAAACACGCTGAGGTGTAAAAGCAAAGACCACATTCAACACTATCTTATGCCATATCAGTGGGTTTCGAGTCACCTTGCATAGTTGGTTCACATTTTGCTGCTATAAGGATGGGGAGAAAGACAAAGAAATTCCTTGCATCTATAATAGAACAAAATTTAAAGCATTTGTTGCCAGTTCTTTGTGATTTTATTATTATTTGTACTGGAGGTAAGATCTAAGAATATAGGTCGTCTCTAATAAAACTTTGAAAAAAGCATGAGGGTTGAAATTTTTCTGCATCTATGAAGGACTTGACAGACATATCATGAGCAGCAAGGTAGAATAACTTTCCCCTGGCAGCCAGAGGTCAGAAAATCATGCCAGTGCCTCCAGAGAGGCACCTACAGCTCCTTTGCCGGTGTCCGAGGTGGATTTATACCACAAGAGAATGTTGACAGGCAGGTGGGAACAATTCTGTTTCCCAGCCAGTTACACAAGTGAGAGAGGGTCCAGACTGGTGCCCCCAACAGGGAATTGAGCCCTGGAGCCCCTTGGCTGCCCAGCTGCTGCACCATCAGTCCTGTGCTGGCCAGTCCTGCTGCACAGCAGAGCTCTGGTCTGGCAGAGGCAGTTTCAGGTGTTTTTCAGACTGGCTCTTGTCCAAAACTGCCTTTTTGAGGACTGTGTCAGACCGGCTCTGCTTTGCACGGCAGCGTTCTGATCTCTGAATCCTGGCAGCTCATGTTGATAGGATAAGGATGTGCTAGAAGAATTCAGCTTGTTTTGATGCCTGCAAATAAATTAGGTTTACATTCAGTGTCATCTTTCTTTGGTGGGGGAGGTCATTAGTGAAAGGAGTGACATTTCCTTTATAAAACAGATCAGAGGAATAATGATCTTGTTCTTTTCTTTCCCAAGAAAACTGCTGCGGATGGGAAGCGACAGGAGGTCATTGTGTTGGACTCAAAGCGAAGCAATGCCATTAATATTGGCTTGACTGTGTTGCCCCCTCCCCGCACCATCAAGACTGCTATTTTGAACTTTGATGAATATGCCTTAAACAAGGAAGGAATCGAGGTAAGAAAGAACAGTTGATGTCTTTAAGTCTGCATTTTCAATACTTTTTTCCCCATGTTGCCTATGGTACAGGCCAGACCGGTCATGGAAGAAGGAGAAAGGGGTATATTATGTCATGTCTGAGTGTTGAAATTTGTGAAATCAGTGCAGTAGACTCAGAAGCAGGAAGTATCATGAGGCTGGGCATGCTCAGTGATCATGGATTACCTGCTTTGTTTTAGTAGCAATGATGTTAATTCCTGTCACGTTTTTCAGAGTATTGTCTGAAGCTTGACTGAAATATTGTGAGCAGCAAAAATAGGCAGTGGGTTACTAGGGCTGATGCAACTAGTACAGTGTTTAATAAATTTCATGCCCAGCTAGCTGTTGGAGTCATTCTAGATTGTATATCTAATGGAAAACAAATACGGCGACTAGTTCTGCCCAGAATAGCATTTCTGTGTTACTGTTGTTTGAAGAAAAGCAGTTGGTATAAAGATTACAGATGATGTAATTTTTACCACTGCATGTTTGACTTTGCAGATATTCTTACCAAGATCCAAGATGAGCTCTGTTTATTAATTTTTTTATCAAAACATTTTTCTTCTATGAAGTGTATAAAGAAGCCTGTGGCTCCACTGTTTTTTTCATTATGGTCATATTCATTTCAATTTTTTTCCAATAATCCAATTACATCTAGTAAGAGTAATCTGCACGACTACAAATCTCAACCAGAGGCTATCAGAGGTCATATATTAGTTCACAGTCACCTTTTAGTGGTTTGGCACTGTGTTTTGTGATTTCTGCCTTTTCTCCTTCACCTTGCTGGCTACAGAAGAAAATGAGAAAAGCTTCCTGGACTGAAAATGGTGTTGCTAGCAGTTGGATACAAAAGAAATGCTTAAGGCAAAAGATCCTTCTAGCTAGAAGGCAAGGCCTGATTTTTTCCTGCTAGAATATTGTTTCTTCCCCAAGCTATATTACTTTTTGCTATATGCATATTTTACTCATATTACGAAGGTGACAGAGCACTCTAAAACCAGTAATTTTTCATGACCCAGCCCAAGTACCCACCACTGCAGTCTGCAGTACTAAGCTTTAAAATATTGGAGAGAAGTGCCCCTCCAGCCAAGCCCATCTCACAGCCAGTTAGATCTCAGTGCTGTAGGCAGTGTTTCCATACAAAGTCCAACATAAAATAGCTGACAAAGGAGGAGAAGTCTTCATTAACTTCTGTGTATCCTGTCCTTAGAATTGTGTCCTTCTCTGGCTTCAGGTGCTCTGCACAGCCCACCCTTTCCACTGCCAATGTTTGTCTCTGGGCTATCCATCTGCCAACCACCTCTTGTGGTCTCCACAGCTGTGCTTTGTACCACCACACCCTCCTTTGGGTGGCCCTTCCATTAGCTGCCAGGAACCCATAATTTCATTTTAAAAATGTATGAAGGTGGATTTCAGTTTGAAGAATTTAAGAAACCAGGAAATTGTACGCTGTTAATATACTTGCGCAGTGCTAAAGGAAAGGTCTCTGAGGTCTGTCTCCACAGCTTGATGTGATGTGAGTAATTCTAATATGATCATTCAGGTATTTGAAATCAAGAGAAAGGGTAAGTGCAGCAGAGCCCAGGTATTTTGAACTTTGAGGAATGAAATCTTGATTGATTGAGAAGGATTATGTCCATGGAGACAGGAGCTTTTTTTCCTCAACTATATATATTTATTTACTTCTTATCAGGAAAAACCCCCACACTGGATTCAGATTTCTTTTTCAATCCCAAATGACATCTTTTTCTTACAGCATGTTACAGAATCAGACCTTTATAGTGACAGGGGGCTGGATTAAGCTACGCAGTAGTGGCCAGGTAGCACACAGGTTGATACAAAAATGAATTATTGTGAGTCCCACTGTTTTCAGCAGATCCCTGCCTCAGTTTTGCATGCCCCTTTGGTCTATGATGTAAGTAAGCTTTGTTTCCTGTGTCTCTTCCCTTTTTCTGTCTATTCATTGGCTTTAACGCTGAAGTTAGCATAGCGGGAAGAGAGGTTGTTGTTTCACTCTAGATTTTTAGAAAGTTTTTTGGTTCATATTTATCTAAATATAAGGAAATAATTGGCAGCCACTTTGTATGAATCAGTAATAGTGTAAGAATCAGCTTCATTTATTAAAAAACCCACAGATAATAAAGCAATTTGCTATATAATGCAATTGATACCTTATCTATGAGTTGATTGAGGCAGGACTGGCATGGAAAAAAAAATGCAATTTTGCCTAATAAAAAAATTGTACCACAGTGGATACTCAAAAGTCTTTCTACACAGTAATTGTCTAGAAGAGATATCACATCCAGCAAGCAGAAGGGAGAGCAGGAAAAGAGATACATGCGGTGACAACATAACATTCACCACTAAAATTTCAGAGGAGCTATAATTTAGGATCGTCTTCAGCTTTTGTCAGATCCAACAGAATTTAATAATAATTTTGTCAGAATACCAACAGTGTAAAAAGTCACCGAGCCATCCTTTGCCTTGGCAGTGATCTCTGTGCCATGTCCTTTGCTGTGGAGCATCACCAGTGTCATGTGAGTGTGAGTGTGGCTTTAGTTCTGCACCTCGGTGGATTAAATGGTGCCTTAAAACTGACCTTAGCAATTCCTTTAAGGACAGTGGACTAAAGCAGTGCTGGCAGTAGTGCTAGCAACAAGGCAGAGACACAGTGGGCTGCAGGCCCGAGTTCATGATAGCCCAATTCTTCATCTGCTCAGTCCATAGTTAGAGCAGTATGTCCAGTAGAGCCTCCACTGCTGCCCTACATCCTGCGGAATGCTGTTTTGCCTTGGACATTGAATTCTTGTTAAGAATCCATACTTTACTTTATACCTTTAAATATATAAATAAATGGAAAAAATACTCCAGTTATTTTAAAGCCCTCTATTGCTGCGCATGTTGCATATTTTTAGGTCTTAAAGCAGTTAGAAGCCCCTGAGCTGTGAAAAAAGGCAGAAAGTGGGGCCATGACACTAGAAAGGCAGATTCAGTCCACTTAGTATGCAAAGCAGGCACTGTTTAAGACGTATTTTCAGAGGAATGCGCATTGTGTGTTTGCAAGCATGAGCCTATCCAGCTAAAAAAAAATCTTGCCACCTTACGTTTGCCAAACTGTGTTTTCCTTTCTTTGAATGCTTGGCATTCATTGTATTCAAACAACTTGGAGCTCACTGCAGAATAAAGAACTGCCTCCTTAGCATGGATGAGGTCTTGCTGTGAGTTAAGGAAAAGAGGCAAGCTTAAAATCCTGGCACCTAATTGTTACATATCAGAGGCAACTGCAAGAATGGAGTCCAACGAACCAGTCCTTGGTGCTTGTCTGTAGCAAAGGAAACAAGTGAATTCCTCTATAAAGGGCTGCTCAGTAAGGAAATGTGGACCAAAATCAAATAATACCAAAGATTATGGTTAATTTAGCAGCCTAAAATTAGGTGAGGAAATTAGCATGGTTTGTTTTCTGCTTTACAATATGGCTTTGTGATGCTACACAATGTTGATTCTATTAGTAAGTTAAGCTTTTAGTAAATCTTTGAAATGAAAAAATCTCTCCAGATGCGCTGTACCCTCCATACCCAGGTGTGTTACCCTGCATACCCATAATAAATAATTTGAAGTATTGGTGTCTGGAGTGGCTAGATAGCCCTGAGATGTAAAAAGGGGTAAGAAGTGAAAGCTTGTGTTAAAAAGCCAGATGGTGACATGTACAAACAAAAATGAAATTTTGATTTTTGGAAACAAATAAGTTATTTACGTGTTTATTCTGATCATTGACATGGTACGTCAACATTTGCAGTTGCCAATTTGTTTAGCTAATGCTTTGTAAGAGTTTGATGGGATGTTTCAAATGATGCTAGCTTATGTGACCTGAAAGAACACCTTTTTTCACAAGTCTAGAGAGAAGAGAGAATGGCCTCAGTGGTGCCTTGCTGGCCAGACACCCATAGTCAGCAGTTCGCAGCCCTAATCTGTTTCAGACTTTGTTTAAAGAATAAATTGCCACACTTTCTCTCCTTGCAGCAAACCAAAACATCATCTGCAGTTTCTGTGACCAGCAATGACATGTTCATGTATTTCTGTAGAGAGCTGAGGAATAGGAGTGGTCTGACTGAGGCAATGATGTCAGTTCTTGATTTAGAGGGATGGGATGGTCATCAGCATTTTAGATGTAGTTCCTTCTCAGAATTGGATCATTTTCGGAAGAGTTGTAATAAAATTAGTGCAGGCAGCTTCCCTTACAGTGAAGTTCCCACCCTCATATGCTGTTACATTTTCCTAGAGTTTCTACAGGTAATGCAAACCAGCAATGGGTCTTGTTAACAGCTGCCTGGGAAGCTGAAATGTAAGAGAGCCATTCAGGAGTTGGATTGTCTTCTGAGGCCTGTCAAATATCTGGTGAAATACCCATTAACATGTTTTTGGTCATGCAGCTTACGCATTTCTGTTACTCAGGCCACAGAAAGCTTTGGACACAACAACAACAAACAGATATTTGAGTTACTAATATTTTTCAGGCTGTTGTTCACCTTGTAAAGTCAGGTGAAACCAAACACATAAGATGAGACACCCCTGCAACCTGATCATCACTGAGAAGCCCCAGTATCTCACGAAAGAGAAAACTTAAGCGCCTAATTTCCTCAGAGGCACTGGGATATTCACCATCACTGCTTAGGTGCTTCCTTGCATCCCACACTGAGGTCCATGACCCTCAGCCATATGTTGCTTTTGTAAGTCTTCCCTCTAAGGAACTTTTGGAGATTATACCTCAGGATGGCAGAGTCCAGGAAATAAGCAGTTTGATCCCTTTGCTAAAAGTTCAAGCAGGTGGCTGAGTCTGGCAGCAGAATAATTGGGGTCCGTTATCTCATGCAAAAATTACTTATTTTCCTCCATTATTTGTGCAGTGGTTTTCCTGAAAACATAAGACTCTGGCCCAAACAGTTGTGTGAGAATGCACAAAGGGGAAATACATGTGTCCCATGTACTAGAGAATATAAGCATAGGGTTCATTAATAACCCTTCTTTAATTGACCTGAAGATTGCTGAGACTACTTCAGTTACAAGAAAAGACCAAGGGAGCGGGGCCTGTCCAGCCTGGAGAAGAGCAAACTGACAATATCAATGTATTTATGTATCTGAAGGGTGGGTATCAAGAGGATGCATCCCGGCTCTTCTTGGTGGTTCCCAGCAGTAGGGCAAGAGGCAATGGGCAGAAACTGATGCCCAGGAAGTTCTGCCTGAATATGAGCAAGAACTTCTTTACTGTGCAGGTGACCAAGCACTGGAACAGGGTGCCCAGAGAGACTATGGAGTCTCCCTCGCTGAAGATATTCACAAACCATCTGCTTGCAATCCGGTGCCATATGCTCTGGGATGGCCCTGCTTGAGCAGGGAGGTTGGATCAGTAGTCTCACTGTGGTCCCTTCCAACGTAACCCACTCTGGGATTCTGTGTACTGTGAAGAGCAATATGAAGTAATGATTGGACTCTAAGCTCTTTGTGATTTAATGGTCACATCAGGTGCCAGTAACCTTCTGCCCTGCTGTGATTTTATGCTACTTTTAATGTTAGGGTTTTTTTGTTTGTTTGTTTGTTTTTTTTCAAAAATAATTGAAATAAAGACTAAAATAATAATAAAGTGGCAGATGGTGTACTCATCAGTTTCCAGCACTGAACAAATGGTTCAAATTAGTCATAGAGTGGAAATCAAGAAGAGGACCATTTCACTACTTGATCAGGGCACACCAAGGATGACAACCAGCAGGATCAGAATCATTCGCCCAAGCAGATCAGGAGTGCTGGTGTAGGTCATCGTTATGGGGGCGCTTGCACCCTGGATCGTGTGGGACCTGCCAGCAGCTCTGGCCTCATCAAGGCATGGCTTTCAGCAGTAGGGCTGATCCTCAGCAGCTGGCACCACAAGCAGAGGCTCTTTGCTTGGCATCCTCTGTTTCACATAGTACGGTGTGCAGCACAGCAGCCTTGCACAACTTGGACTTGAATGCTTTTTGTCAGCTCCATCTATCTTGTGATGTTTATATAAAGCTCAAGGAGGAGGAGAGTCCCTTTGGAAATAAAGCTTACCGTTTCTCTGCTCTTTTTAAAATGCCCCAAAGCAGTGCAAAATCTGGAGTGAAGGCATTGCTCCACCACAAAATACTTGTGGGATCCCTGGGTAGCTGCCAAAAGTCCTAGTTATTTCTAGGAGGCAATTAGAGAATACTGCTGCAGTGTTAGCCTTCAAAAATGCATCAGAAGCATTTTTACATCCATCACATGGCTACTGCTAAACTCTCCATGTATGGATGTTCAATACGATCCTATTTGCAAACTGCGCTGTCTCAGCTGAGGGCGTGTTGGCTTCCTCTTGTTGTAGAAGAGAGGAGTAGGCACTAAGATGCCTGACTCTTCCAAGGGACACTGTGAAACACCTTTATTTATGAGTTTCAGGCTCAGTCTGTTTTTTTTTACAGATTTTTTTAGATGAGTATTGGTTCAGCACTGAGACCATGAAGCAGCTATTTATAAATCTAGTTTATGTTAGGTATGATCCAAGTTACAGATTTCAGCATGTCTGGGTGGGTGGATGGATAGATGGGTGGATGGATGGATGGGTGGATGGCAGGCACATCTCAAAATCAATACACAAATGCTGTCAGTTGGAACATGTGTACATCAGAATATTTTCCAAGCAGTCCTTTTCAGACTAAGGAAAAGCACCAGAGTCTCTTGAGGGATTCGGCTCCTCTTCTTTTTTTTTTTTTTTTTTAACTTTAGATATTAATTTATTAAGGTAGAATGTTGAGTGTCCAAGCAAGGAGGCTTTTTGTTGTTGTTGTTGTTGTTGTTTATAACAACAAAGAGCAAGAGAGAGAGAGGCAACATCAGCTGAAAAAATGCTTTTTTACTAATGGTTATGGAAGTCAGCACAAGAAAACAGACAGCAATACAAATGCTGTGGCTGAGATTAAATAAGTCCCAGTTCAACAAATTGAACATTATTTGCCCGGTTAACTCGTGTTCTTTGCCTGATTGACCAGGAAAAGTCCCTTGACATGAGTGCTATTATTTCCACGCTTAGCTCTGGTGCTGTACAAAGAGCCGAGGGAACTATCGGTATTGGAAGGGGGCACTTGTGCTGTTTTGATGAATTCGCTATGTCCACTGTTGGAACAAGGCCGTAGTTTGGATTGGCGGGTCTGATAGCTCTTTGGCTGTATTTTTATTATTCTCTCCTCCCCTTCAAAACAGCCTCTATCATTATAGACAGCTACAGCAAAAACATGTCATTCCTGAGATGAATAAACATAAGTTGTGTTAAAAATCTGCTTTGCTTTAAGGAGGCATTGATCAGTAGGGTAGAGAACTCAACTTATCTGATGCCTTTATGTTGTTTTGCTTTTCTTTTTTATATTGAAGTACATTCATTGTGTTAAAAACTGATTAAGAAGCAATACCTTAGAGAGCAATACTTTCAGAAGGAAAGCTGCCACATTTGAACAAGCCTGTAAAATCCATGAATTAAAGGGAAAATTTAAATATTTTGAGCCGCACTGACAGCAGAAACTGACACTATTAAGATCCTTTTTCAAATAAAAAGAAAAAAGGCCATATGTTACGAAATACATTATTGAGCTTTAAATTCAATGTGTGTTCCATAGGAAGTTGTCAGCTAGGGTGAAATCTTTAGGAGTGACCTAGTAAGCTGCAATAATTTGCAGCAATAGCTGAAAATGTTGCATAAGAAAAACATAACAGACTGAACATAAAGTAAGAAATTAAGGGAACAGCAAGGGACAGGAGTCTTCGAGTTATTCCTGTAGACTTAAAAGTGTGCTCAAAGATTTGTAGATATTGGGGCTAAAAGGGACCTTAAAATCTAGTCTGACTTGCTATAAATCACGGGCCACCAAAACTGTTTTCCTTCTACCCTTATTTCCATACGTAATTTACAAAAAGATTTTAAATTCTGACTTAAACATGTGAAAGTCAATGAGATCAGTCCTAACCAATTTCCTTTTATCTCCTTCAGTGTTTCATTCCATGATTAGCCATGTCTGAACACAGATTTCAAAAAAATAAAAAGGAATTTTAATCCAGATACATTTTTAAACAAACTGCAGGTATGTGAGATAGCAGTCCTCATTTTGCTTCCTTTTGCAGTGGATTAGTTCTTGGTTACTGCTGTGTGTCCTGATTTAACAGCCAAGGACTTGAGGACTTCTACTGTGGCTGCTGTGGGGGTCACCCAGCAGCCAGCCCTCACACTCCTCTCAGCCCCACTGCTGATGCTTGCCTTTTGTCTCCCTGTACAGAAAATCCTGACCATGATCCCAACCGAAGAGGAAAAGCAGAAGATCCAGGAGGCACAGCTGGCAAATCCCGATGTCCCCCTGGGCAGCGCTGAGCAGTTCCTTCTCACCCTCTCCTCCATCAGCGAACTCTCCGCCAGGCTCCAGCTCTGGGCTTTCAAGATGGACTATGAGATAGTGGAAAAGGTGAGGGAAAGCACAGGGATGGGTGGAGACTCTTCCGAGGCTTTGCTTAATCTTTCCCTGACCTTGGTATTGTATGGACATTTTGAGGAAATGGTAAATGGGTCGCTTTTGTTTGGGTGGCCAACCAGGAAACAGCTAAAATGATCCTTCATAATCTCTTCCTTCTATAAAAGAAAATTAAGAGATTATGTCTTCCTTCCTTTAATTAGTCACTAATGATATTGAAACAAAGAAGAGGGCTAAATCTCTACCACATCTTCTCCAGATGTTGTTATTCAGGAAATTCTTACTTCAGAATGATGAGAATTTTTCTTTGTTAAAAATTGAGTGAAGACTACTGTATTCAGTCGTATATCATGAGAGTATTGATCTTAAATCCATTTGAACTAGGGAAAACACCATCCATTAAGGTTGTTTTGTTTATAGCTCTCAAAATTCTAAACAAAAGATAAGACAGTTCAGCTCAGTCACCCACAGTTGTTGCCACCTTCTCCATGGATGGCATTCATTTAAGGAACACTATGACTGGTGTGTATGTCAAGAATGATGATTCATGGGCAAAAATTTTTAAAAAGCGGGTAACATTTTGATGCATAGATGAGACAGAATGAAACTGTGTAGGAGATTTCAGGTACTTGCTGCCTGTCACAAGGTCTTTCAGGAATCTCTGCACAGGAGCTTCCTTTTGGCCGCTCTTCTGGTGGATACCCCTGGTATGCCATTAAAGCAGCTCTCTCCTCTATATAGTAGTTTTGTATATGTATTTGTGTATATAGTTGTGTATTGAAAAATCAGTATAACTGTGCGATACGGATTCTAAAAAGTGGGACATGCTTGTGAAAATGCCTTATGTTTACCTTGCAATGGTTATTTAATGAGTTGTGCAACAGTGGGCTGATTTGCAGGTGATTAGTCAAGATTACTGAACCTTTACTTAATTTTTTTAGATGTTAGGACATGCAATCACACGAATACTCAGGATTTTTAACTGGAATGTTTTAGTATTAGCCATTTACATTTCTGGCTTGTCTAGCAAAATACTTGTATCTGGCATGACTATTTTTTGCCAGTTTGTTTTGTTTGTTTTGTTTTGTTTGGTTGGGTTTTTTCCACTCTGGTACAGCTATTTATTCTGCTTTGAAGTTACCACAAGGCTAAATTGTACCTTTTATGTAAGATGAGTTAGCTGCAGCTGTTAATCTCTGCATATACCCAGAATTTGTAGTGTCCTCTCAATCAAAAAGCAACATTTGAAGCACTGCAAAAAGGTAAAGAGATTCTGAGAGTTTTCCTTTTGCCACAAAGTTAGTTAATTTATTGCCAGCTAAAATCCATGTAGAATGGATGCTAGTAAAAAATGTCTCAAATCAACTTAAATTACTCAAAGAAGTAACAGCTGTAGTGAAGACAAAACCAACATTTTTATCGCTGTTTGAAGGTAGATAGGATTAAGCACAGTACTTACCATAAAGTGGTAGAGGAAGTAACGTGGTAACTGTGATAAAGTACAATGATAAGCCTAGGAGACAAGCATAGCTAGGACAGACTGCTTGGGTCTTGGGTGAGGACAAAG
>VYZR01012037.1:0-21659 GCA_013400675.1 Oxylabes madagascariensis | reverse complement strand
CCCAGGGTGTTCTAATGGGAGAAAACCGACTGAAACAGCAGCTCAGCAGCCCAGAACTGCACCACCAACCATGTCAGAGGGGATGTCTGAGGAAAGGGTTAATTCTGTTTTCATGCCTTTTAAAAATAATTATTTGTTGTCACCGTGAAGAGTGACTGATAATAATAATTACAGCTCCAGAGCACTGTTCCCTTGCTTCCCATCAGAGGGGCTGAGAGCAAATCAGCCAGTCCAGGTTTGGTTGAGAGCGCTCATAATTATGTTCCTGCCATCATATTCCCTCTTTTCCTGCAGAAAAGGGGGGAAATGCCTCCTGAAGTATCAGAGGGGGTTTTGCCTAATAATAGAAGCTTGTTCTTGAGTGATGTTTGAAACCCAGGGGGGAGGGGAGAGAATGAAGCAAACAAGGGCACAATTTATCCCGCCAGCATCCATGCATTGGGATTGCTTTCTTTAATTTTTCTCCTAGTTGCCTTATAATATTTTAAAGAGAGCCATAAAATGGTGCTTAGTTTAACACTGTGCAGAGCTCAGCTAAATCTTTTCCCTGATCATGTCAGCTTTTCATTCAGTGGCTCCAGAGTCTTTGAGGCACAAATAGGTTTGGGTTTTTTTACCATTATACCTGGTATAGAATGTGGAGATTGCTCTTGAGTCTCAAAAGNCAGCTTTTCATTCAGTGGCTCCAGAGTTTTTGAGGCACAAATAGGTTTTTTTTTTCACCATTATACCTGGTATAGAACATGGAGATTGCTCTTGAGTCTCAAAAGCAGTAATAATAATTACAAATATAATAATAATTACAAATATAATAATAATTACAAGAAGAAAGGGGACACAGAGATGCTGATTAGGGAGTTGAACCCTGCAAACATAATTAGCCAAGGGAGGTGAACACAGGGAATGGAGAAAGGGCACAAGCAGATGTCCATGGAAAAGGAAAAGGAGATGTTTTGGTTGAGAGCTCCACAGTGAGATAGTGGCAGTGTCAGATTTAATGGAAAAACCCTATGAAATGTTCTCTACTGATATTNTCTGGTTTCTCAGCAAAAATCTAAAACTCAAACCATCCCTTTCAGAGCTGGGATGGTTTGGCCACAGAACAGAATGGGTTGGGGTGGAAAGGACTTTAAAGATCATCTCATTCCACCTCCCTGCCATGGGGAGAAACACCTTCCACCAGCCCAGGCTGCTCAGGGTTGGGGCATTCACCCACAATCCACGGCAATATCGTGAATTTCTGTTCTTTGGCCCAACACTGCACTGCGACCCTGGAAGAATTTCTTATTTTGACTAAAAATCACAAAATAATCATCTTTGAAAGGCTCCTCACACGTCACAGGCCGAGCATCCATATGGTGCAACACCAAGTTCTCACCAGCAGCTCCTGTTCAAGGCAAGTGTGTCCCTGTCACCAGCCAAGGAGATGTCCTCAGTTTGGCACGTTGACTGGACAAGCCAGGCGCTCTCAGTGAATATTCCCTTCTGGCAGATTTGTCTGGGAACCCAAAGCCTGTTTGCAGCTCTCAGGGTGCATTTGCACTATCAGGAAAGTGTGGATCCAAGTCCCTTTTGCAGAGCAGGTTCCAGTGGGGATTATAAACCACCCTGCCTATGCTAAGGGGCCTGTACAGCTCAAATTGTGGAGCTCTACAGCCAAATCATGCCCAGTGAAATCATATTTTAGCATGAAATCCAGCACTTACTCACATGGCAGATGATCAGCACGGGAGCTGCCACTGCCGAGCACCTTCCTGCAAAAAGAGGAGGAAAAGGGCAGGGGAATTTATAGTTATGGCAAAAACCAAAGGCAGACATCCTGCCCAAAGCTACCTGGGTGTTCTTGTGGCCCTGGGAAAACGTAACTCAGCCAGAAAGACAACCAGGGGACAAATCAAAAAAGGAATGCTGATGTCTTCACCCAGAACTCATCTCTGCACTGGTGGGCAAATTCTGAGCCAGGAATTGTTTTACCGTCACTTCACATCCGCCTGGTCCAGTCGAATAAATGCTCCTGTTCCTTTTTTGGAATATGCATTAGTTGATTTTTAAGTACCAGCCCAGTAGCCCCCAAGGGTGTACTAGAAAGAACCAACCAACCAATTTCACAGGAAATAATTTATTCCACAAACAGTGCTTCCCTTCCCAGCTCCTGAATCGGTTCTGGACGGTTCACAAAGTTCTTAGATTTATTTGTTATTTGGAATTGCTGATAAATTTCTTCCATGAATAATGAAATTGGGCCGGAGACTGTTGACTAACAGCCTTGTGTGAAGAGCTGTAATTCACTGTACAAAGCCCACGTTGTGATTTGATGTGTTAGCTATGTTTTGTGATATTGTCCCCCACTGGATGAATTCTATGGCTCGCCAGGGAGCGTGGCAGGTATTGTGACTGTAAAAATCTTGATTAACCATTCCGAGGCAAAGTGGGGGGAAATAATGTAAGTGTGGATGTTTGTTAGTGACAGAGCTGTTTCTCCATCCACTTACCCTGACATAATTGGGAGATTGCTTCTCTGATACCAGCAGAGAAGGCTGACTGTAGAGCAGGTAAAAGAGGCATTACAGGCAGCGTTCCTGAAATAATGGTCCCTGGGGGCTTCCCAGCTGGCAGCCGGCTGCGGGGAAAAATGACAGGAGGAGAACACTCTTTTAACCATTGTTTCCTATTATTGATATGGGATTTTTCCCGATGGAACTGGTGCACTTGTGAGTCAACAGAGAGGATGCCTGGAGCTGCTGTTTGTGCAGCAGCGAGGGTTTTGTTGCAACTGCAGAGTTAACTCCAGGTGAACAGGGAGAACAAACACTGGGTGAAAGCGTTCCCTGCCCTAAAATCCCTCCTCAAATCCTCAGCTGAGCTCCTCTGTGCCCCCTCCCCTCTGCTGCGTTCTGACCGTCCCCCAGCCTGTCACTGCCCATCCTCATCCTCTCCAGAGCTGTGGCCCTGCCTCTGCAGCCTGGGGACAGGGAGCACAAACGCCAGGGATCAGCATCTTCCCTGCCCTGCACCAGGGCTCCGGGGGATCCAGGGAAAAGCTGAGCCCTTCACGGGTCCTGTTTGAAGGACAACACTTTTTAACCTCTTCACCGGGGTCAAAGCCAAATTCCCCAAATTGGGAATGCAACAGCTCTGCCTCCCTGCTCCTGTTGCTCCAACAAAACCACTCTGAGGAGAGGGTGGTGGGAACATGGAATCTCCAAGCCATTCCCACAGCAGAGCCTGTGCATCCTTTCCTCCTCTTTCGTGAGTGCAGGGGGTGGGTTTTTTTTCCTGAAACAATTTGATTCAATCGACTTTTTAAACGGTGTTTATTTTATTACTCACAAGGGTGTAGGGCAGCCCAAGGTGAGAGGACAACAAAACACAAACAGCCCTGCTTTCCAAACCCAACAAACTCAATTCCCGTGTCGGGAATATCGAGTGCAGCGGCTCTGAGAGCAGGGACACACACACAAAAACAAACAGAGCTCCATCAGAGCTCCCCAGATGCCACCTGCTCCCCCCACGGGGTTCACATCACCAGGAACCTCCACTCTGAACACACCAGAAGGTCTCCCATTCCCAGCTCTCTTCCCTAATTCCAGAATTTGGGAGAGGAGGCAGGGCTGGGGCTCATCTGACTGCTGGGTGCTCTGCAACAGCCATGTTCCCTCCTCCAGAGCATCCCCACTCGGCATGTTTGTGATCCCTCCCTCTCCAAATTGGAGGTACAAAAGCATTTGCTGGATCTCTTTTTTGTCTCGGGCGGTGATGTGAATTTTTAAAAAAGCACCTTTACAAATGAGGAAAAAAAAATCCAAGCGGACTTTCCCCAAAAAATGATGCGGGGGAGGGAGATGCTGCTCTTAATTTGACAAATCTTTCCCGATTTTAGGGTGGGATATTTTTTTCCTTTTTTTTTGTTTCGTTTCCTTCCCTTGCTAATGAAATTCCTAAAGATAAGATGGGTTGTTGTTGCCATAGAAACTTGGCCCTGGCAGAAGCTAAGGCTGCAGATTTATTCATGCGGCTTGTTAGTCAAACTTGATGCAATAACACAGAATTAATATTTCGGTCTCATCGAGATCTTGCAGCTTTTGCCTCTCTGCAGAAGCTGGGAGCGGAAGGAAATGCTAAAAACCCTGCACTGCTGGGCTGAATCCCTCAGTCCTCCCTGGGCATCACACCAAGGGCAGCTCTGTTTGATGCACACAAAGAAATAAGTGTATTTTTGCTGCTGGTGTGGCAGGAGCAGCCTGAGTGTGGCTGCAGGAAACCTGGCCTGGTTTCCTGGTGCCCAGATCCTCCAGGATGAAACTCCAGGGAACTGATTCTGCCTCTCATTGAGGCACCTCGATGGACAAAGAGTCTTCACCCCCTGGTAACCCACACAGGGGGTTTTGTGTCCTCACCAAAGTGCATTTTGCAGCTCCTGGTGGATGCGTTCTTGGTTTGAATAAGGATCTCCAATATTTATGGGATAAATAAGCATTGATCCTCCTGGGAACGGCAGACCGAGGTGCCGTGCCCATGGCAACTCCAGCTCCATCCCATAGAGCAGAAGAGGGGGAGAAATTCAGGATAATTCCTTAAATCCAAGGGCAGCTTATTCCTGCCTGCATTTGTTCTCCTTGGGCTTTGCTCTTTGCTGATCAGAAGAATCACAAGACATGAGAATTGTGTCTCTGTGTGGTTCCCCTTCCCATGCCACTCATGTTGGCTTCCACACAGCTCTTCCAAACACCACAAATGTTTGTAACACCAAAAAATGGAACTGTAAAAGGGGAAATGGGCAGCAGTAGCAAAGCCCTAAAGGGTTAGAGAAAAGGAAATCTTTTAGCCATGAAGGCTGGTGCTGGGGCTTAGGTGACTTCTGGTTCTTGGGCACAAAGCCCAAGGGACACCCTGAGCCTCAAGCCCCTTTTTTATTTCTCCCCAGACATGAACAAACCAAAGAGCACAAAACAGTGACCAGAACTGCTCAGCAGAGAGTGAGAAATCCTGAACCCCCACAGCCAAACACAGACTTGCTTGGCCAACTCAAAGAGCTGAGCCTTTGGAGGATGAAGGCTCTTCCAGTACTCACATCATGCAGCAGAAAAGAAATCGGTGTTTCGAAAAGCTCTCCATTTTAAGCTTGATGATCTCAAATCTATTTATTTTATTGGATGAAATGTAACTTTTTTGGATTCCTTGCCGGCTCCTTTGGGTACTTTAAAAAACACAACACACCAGGCAGCTAAACAAGGCAGGGACACAGAGAAGGGAAGAGCAGGGTTTGGTCTCAGAGAAGGGAAGAGCACAATTTGCCCACTTCTCTGATTCAACTCATGGACTTCAACCAGACTAAAACCCAGCCAAAATCTACTCCTATCCCAAGTCCACCAAACACAAGTTTTCTGCAGGAATCTCAACAAATGAATGAGTTCTGGAGGGAACCAAGAGTGGGTGAGGGTCATGCCAAGGAAATGCTGCTCCCTGTGTGTGCCTGGCTCTGCTCACACCCATTTGCTGCACCTAAATAGATGACTTTGCCCTTTTGCAAAAGGCGAACTGCAGCCAAAGTCTGCCTGATGGATCCCTGCTATAAGGATGGAAAAGGCCACGCTGAAGGCACTGGATGAAGTGGCTTTGAGTCATAAAAGGTGAAGGACAATGATGCTCCCTTGGGGTTTGAACTCTGGAGGATTACACTGAGAGAAGCAAACCTGCATTTTAATAAAAAATATCCTTATTTCTGACACAGGATTAACAGTTTAAGCCCCTCACCAGCCTCTCCTTCTTATCATTCCTCTCAAGGAAGCTGCTTTTTCTCCCTGAGTGCTTTTTTCTAAAGATGGAGAAGCAACTGGGAGAGGTTTTTTTATGCAGAACCCAAAGCAAGGAGGTGCTCCCACTTCCATCTCCTCTTCAAAGATTGGCAGTGCCATCCGAGAGGGCTCAGCACCCAGCACCCCTCTCCCAAAAACCCTTCAGTTCCAGATCCCCCTCCTTCACAGCAATTGATATGTCAGAGAATTCAAATCTGAAATCAATAAAACTCTGAGAGCAAAGTCTGTTGTTTATAATTGCTTGGCCCTGGAATCACTCAGGATGCTTCAGGATTAAGCAACGATGCAAGATTTTCTGCTTCTCTATTTCACTGGAGTTCCTAGAGGTGCAAATCTGTGCAGCATCTGCCCTGTAATCATTAGTAAAATAAATTAGAATGCTTGAAGGAGCAGCCTGATTAGGAAGTGAAGTGATCACTAGCAACTATTGTCAGTGTTGTGTGCTTTGTTCCACTTACAAGGCTAATTACTGTAACAAAGTGGATCATTTTAAATGGAAATTCTGGATGGCTGTCAATGCAAATGTTCATGATTTTTTCCTGGATGCATCACAACCGCATATGGGGAAACAAAGGACAATGGAAATAATCAAAACACAACCGAATTGAAGAAACCATTCAATAGACTTTTGTTAGAGCTCATTAAAAATGTGCATTTATCCTCATTCTTTCAGAGTGCTTTGTCTGAGGGCCCCTATCAGACTCCACCATCTCCACAGCTCTTTGCAAAACAATGTCCACAAACGAGCCTGTTGCACATTCTGGCTTCAGCCAGAGGAACCCAGTCCCCTTCCCCGAGGGATCTGTGACCTCCTGTAATTCCCAGTGCCAGGACTGAGCAGAAATTCCCCTTCAGTCACCCTGAATTCAGAACACAGGGAGAGCATCACAGAGAAAAGCTCTTCGGGGTTGCATTGGGCTGAAGGAAACTCTGGGATTCACATGTCCAAGAGTTTGGCACATTGAGCCCAAAGCGTTTTCATGGACAGAGCTCGTGGCTTGGTGCTGTGACAGCTGGGAATGTCAAAAATCTGCAGGATCCAGCCAAATGTGGCTTTGTTTTCTTGATTCATAAACGGTTTTTGAGGCAGGGAGGAACTCTAACAAGGAGGATTAAGGAGTAATAGAGTTTCCAAGAAATTCTGAGCATGTCAACCTTGAACAGTCATCAGTCTATTGTGATCCTCACCCATCCACTCTAAAACCTGAGGGTGTTTTTAACAGGGAGTGTGCCTAGAGAAAACTCATTTCCATTTGACTAAATCCCTCCTGGCCTACTCACTCATTTTTAGAGAGGAAATGGGAGAGAAAAGCTGTACATTTAGACAATGCATGAGAAAGCTGTGAAATCATTCCCTGCCAAGGCAAAATCAGATTCTGACATTCTTTCTCTCCACTGTATTTACTCATGATTTGAGCTGCAATGTTTACTCATAGGAAATACACCCTGGAAAAAACTGCGTGAGTATTACTCTGCAGAGGAAGTTTTGGCAAGCTGGGACTGACAACTGTTTATTCTTTCGGTGAATTCACGTCTGGGGAGAGCACCAGGCACAGCAAAGCCACCTTGGACCAGCTCTCTTCCAGGTGGGGCTCAAAGCACACGGATCAGACACAATGTCCACATTCCCACAGCTGATTTCTCTGCAGTTTAATAAAACACTAAATAATTAATGTTACTAACTTAATAGAACCCTTCCCTTCCATAACCTTTTTGAACTGATAGATCTATTTTTTTTGATGGGAAGTTGCAATCAGTCTGCCCCGACAAAAGCCTTCCTTTGTGCCAGAGATGCATCCAGGCTGTCAGAGCTGGGAAAGCGGCAGCCAGGAGGCCTGAACTGAAATCAAACAGCAAAAATGAAACCACATTTCTTGCAGGAGGTTGGCGCAGAAATCCCAACTCAGTTGCTTTAGATGGCCCACTGCTGCTTTTAGAAACCATCTGCACATCCACACAGGGTTCAATCCATCTTTTCTGCATCAGGTGTGCTGCAAAGGCTCACACCAATTGTGTCTGCACAGCAAGTCTGCTCAAAACCTGTTGGTCTCACTCTTTTTTTAGGGTGTGCCAACTTGGTTTGTCCCTGTGTAATTGGATAGAAGTGAAACAAAAGAGCTGATTTGGGCTGTTTCATCCCAGGCAGTTCTGTCTTTATGAAGGGGGAGAGGAAGGAGGAGAACACATTAAACTTTATCTTAAATGCCCCGTGTCAGACACTTTCCAGGCCACCAGTGTGGTGGTGTCAGGGGTGTTTTACTGGTCTGAGTGTTGTGTCAAGCCAGTAAATGAGGAGCAGTTATTGTGATCGCTGTCATTACGTGCTGAAAAAGCAGTGTAAGTGAGGATGAGAGTCAGCCCGGCTGTGCCAGCACAAAACAAATGTTTGTAATAAATTGCAGCTTCGACTGATGTGGCTTTCAGTGATGGTACAAAATGAATGGAACTTCCCCCAGCGCAGGCAGGAGTGGGGAGCAAACAAATCAAGGGCGTGAAGGGCGATCACTAAAATGCCTTGATTGGCTTTGCGGGGCTTTTTGACATCTGTGGAAATCCATTGACTTCAATTGAGTTACCTAAGGCAACTGAGGGCGGGAGAAGAAAACAGTTTTGTGCTTTGAAAACCAGTAAATGGAAATTATTAGGGAGGAAAGAGTAAGATGGATGAACTCAAAAAGAGGTCGAACTCCTTGTCTTTCATAGAGGAGCTGAATAAGAAGGCTCTGGTTTCAGGTATGTCTCCCTTCTACACCACCAGACTTCCTGGGGTGAATTAGCTCTGATTTTAGCAAATGAGTAGTTTCTAAAGAGACTGAGGGCAAAGAAACCTAGGGAGTGTTAAACCTGGGGAAGTAAAAGATGAATATGCCTTTGTCTAAAGCCAAATATTTGGTATTCTCAATAAAATATTACTCTGCCACAATTTGCCTTGCGTGAAACTCCAGTAGTCCCTGGGACACTGAGAAAAATGCCTTTTTAATATTCATTTTGTGGGACTCCATTGGGCTGAGTGCATGTTCTGCTGGGCTCTGCCTAATTGAACGAGCAGAGATGAGCTCTAGCCCAAATCCATCAAAAAGAGAGGTTTGGGTGGTATTTTATCCCTGTTCATCCTTTACAGCTCAGGACAGTGAGCTAATACAGCACAGAGGCTTTCCTCGTATCTTCAGGTCCTCAAGAATTGGGAGGTACAAGACACCCAAGGCCTACAGACTTTGTGGAGAGTCACTGCATCTATTTTGATGACTTTTTTAAGAGAGCAAGAGTTGCTGGGATTTGCTGCTGCTCCTTGGCCATCCCTTTCACAATCCTCCAGAGTTCACATAGGAAACTCAGGAGGCTAAAATCACACAGAGATCAGTGCAGCTTCCTCCCAGGAAGAAGCACCGGTGAGCAGAAAAAAAACCAAAATCACTGCTGGACACGAATCCCCATTTCCCTGCCAGTGCCCTGACTTGGCAGTGGATAATTCCAAGTCCCCTGCTCAGGCAGATCCCTCTGGGATTCATGGGTGTGTTGGTGCTCTGGGTAATTAGCTGACATATTTTAGCAGTGCTCCAAGCTCCTCGTGGTGCTGATTTGGTTGTTTTGTCCCAGCCTGAGAGACTCAGATTTTGCCACGTATTTATTCCATCTTGTGAGTAAACCACGTGCAATATTGACCACCCCTCTCCAGGCAGCATCAAAATTACAGAGATTTCTACATCTAAAACACAACAGGAGAACTGGAAGCCACCAGTTCTCTCCAGAAAATAATCCGTTCAAAGAAGCAGAAATCCCAATTCAGGCTTTCCCGTGACCCGCGAGGACGCTACACGGGAACGAAAAGGTCACGAATCCTCCCCTGCCATCACCAAGGAGATGTGGAGAGCAGGAGCTGCTCTTTCCCTGAGCAGGGTGGGCAGCTCTGCACTCTTGACAACGTTATCAGCAGGGCTGGGCAGGGGAAGGGGTGGCCAGGTGAGCCCTAGGGTGGGGACCTGCCACCGTCTCACTTCGTCTTCAGGCTTCACCTCCCTTCCAGCCGCAGAAAGCGAAATATTCTGGAAGGCGCCTTCCTAATCATCTGACATAAAGCCCGTGGTGCATGTTGAGGGTAATTATCACTTGCTCCCTGTCCTTAAATGTCTCTCACAAACTCCATCAGACGAAGGGGAAGGAGCTGAAGATCCCCGGAACAAAAACACGCTGGGAGAGGAGCGGCCATTTCCACGTCTGTCAGAGAGGAGCCTGAGAATGCATTTTGTTTGTGCAGGGATATTTTTAGGCTTCGGAATTATGCAAATTGTTCTCCTAAATTACACACAGCCCTGTGATAGCAGCTAGTGGCAGTTGCAGCTGTCAGTGTCATATGGTGGTGAGCGCCCAGCGAGACATGGGAGCAAGTGTGGAAATGGTTCTGAGCATCACAAAACGGTTCTGACCATCAGGAAATGATTCTGAGCTTCAGGGAATGGTTCTAAGCCTCAGGAAATGGTTTTGAGCATCACGAAATGATTCTGAGCTTCCGGAAATGGTTCTGAGCATCAGGAAATGGTTCTGACCATCAGGAAATGATTCTGAGCTTCAGGGAATGGTTCTAAGCCTCAGGAAATGGTTGTGAGCATCACGAATTGATTCTGAGCTTCAGGAAATGGTTCTGAGCATCACAAAATGGTTTTGAGCACCACAAAATGGTTCTGAGCCTCGGGAAATGGTTTTGAGCATCAGGAAATGGTTCAGAGCCTCAGGAAACAGTTCTGAGCATCAAGAAATGGTTCTGAGTGTCAGGAAATGATTCTGAGGCTCACGAAACAGTTCTGAGTTTCATAAAATGGTTCTGAGCCTCACAAAGAGTTCTGAGAATCAGGAGATGGTTCTGAGCCTCAGGATATGGTTCTGATCATCAGGAAACACTTCTGAGTATCAGGAAATGGCTCTGAGCCTCAGGAAATGGTTCTGAGCATCACCAGAGCCCCAAATATCTGCTCATGCACAGGCAAACCACACACAGAGCTGATGGGCCTCATACAGGAAGGGAGAGAGCCCTGAAAAGGCTGATCTCTATCCATGGGACCTCTGCACTGATCTCTTTCCACAAGACTTCTCACTGCTGGTGTTATTCCACGTGCTGCTCCTCTGTGACTCCGCGGGGTTTGGACGCCGTTACCAACACAAACTACATGGAACAGTTTTATTATCAAGGTCAACAGTGCCATAAAAATACTTCCAGGCATCAATCCTCCGCTCCTAATGGAAAGCAACACAAAATAAATAAGCTGACTGTTTCAGCAGCTGGTGGAAGGGCTGGACGGGATGGCAGGTTTGTCTCATCTGTTTGGTTTTTCAGGAGGGTATAAATCTGTCTGTCCTACAGGCAGTACCACAGAAAGGGAAGCATTAGAGGAAATGCTGCAGAACTTTGCTGAACAATTTGTCTGAAGTGTTTTTCCGGGGACTGCTGGGGGCTGCAGTGCTGAAGGAATTGCCTCCGAAGCTGCTGTCCTGGTACATGGCTGTAACACATTGCTGGGACTCTGCCTTGCTCTAGAGCTGGAAATGGGGGTGTGGGGCAGTGGTTCCTCATAATTGCCCTGCCTGAATTCCCCCTGAAAGGCTTTGGCTGAGCCCAGAACTCAGTGCCAGCCCCGTATTTAAGAGTTGATGATGAAAAGGGGGAAGTTTGTTTGTAATCAGCCAAACTTCCCTGGCTGTTTTACCCCCATGGCAATCACTTCATTTTCTGTCTACAAAACCTTCCCTATCACTGACCTGTATAAAGAAAACCACAATGAAAGAAAGGACAGAGGCAATCCCTGACAGAAGATGAGCATTAGAGGTGGTTCTTGGTGAAGGTTTAATTCCACTGGGTTCAGATTTATCAATGAGGAGGGAAGCAGGAGCTGGAGCACCAAAGATCTGGAGAAGCCTCTGACACCCCACAAGCTCAACAGGACTGCTGGCTGAAGAGATTGTGGCCTCTGAACATCCCTTACTCATGGTTTTATCTGATCACAACCCTTGGTACATGTCTTGTTCCTGTTGTTACCCAGCTCTTAGCCAAGAGCAATGAAAATCATCTACCTTTGCTTTTTTTTGCCTTTTTTTTTTTCCTTTTTACAGGAAGAAAACCAGAAAAACCAGCAGCCCAAAGCAGACAATGGGAGAGAAAGGGATGTAAATCAACAGGAAATGTTTTAGGGCTGCAGGGAGAGCAGTGTGGATGGGCAAACAGGGCTGGAGGGTCAGCAGCAGCAGATGTTGGGAATGAATGGGATGGAAAGCAATGGCTCAGGAGGGATGGACAGGTTGTCGTGATAAGTCTTGTGGATAGTTTACTAAATTCTCCTTACAGTGTAAACATTTTGTTCAGGCGCTGCTAAAAAGATTTAAGAGAACTGTGTAAAAATGCTCTCTGCTCTATAAAATGCTACTGCTTTGCCTTCCTTGTCTGGAGAGCAAAATAAATGAGAGCTACAAAAACACTGTTGCAACCAGCACCACACACATCATTTTTCAATTGTTGAAACAACTGGTCTGTGTATTTCTCATCTTTGCGATGGAAAGAAATTACAGGGAGGGGGAGACAACACTTTGGAGGGTCCCGAAGTGCTGTGACAAAGGGTGTCACTTGGGATCTTCTTGCCTCTTTCTGTGCCTTAATTGTATGAAGATGCATCATGTGGTTGCAAAGCTCATTAGCAAAATTAATTCACTGTGCTCCATTCATTTGCTACAATCCTGACATACAGCCACGGAGCATTTTGCATCTGGAGCTGTTTGAAGACAAAGCCGCTCTCCCAATACTTTCTTTGGTTGGTTTTAGCAGGGCATAAATCGGATGTGCAGGGAAACCACAGACTCCCTCTGTGGCGGGATCTCCCCTTCACAGAGAACACACAAATGCACAAAGAGCAAAAGAATGGAGAGCAAAAGGGCAAATGAGAAGCCTCACTAACTCAGGCTCAAAGATATCTGGCTTTGCTGTGATTTGCACAGAGACGTGAGACCATCCTCTGCTCAGGGGGGGAACGCAGGTGGGAAGCCCTGACTTCCCAAATCCAGGTGTTTTGTAACCCGTAGGCAATCCCACAGATGTTCCTGCACTGCTGGAATGAAGAACCCGGTGCCTTTCAGGCAGGATGTTGGCTGAAACCACAGACGGATCCAGGTTTTCCCTCCTCAACACCAGGACACGTCTGTGAGCTGCCAAATCCACGTGGTGATCACAGCTTGAGGGACTCAAAGCGAGATTCACCCAACCAAGGTGTGCAAACAGTGGGAACTGAGGGGAGAACGACAGAGTTCTGCTACTGACGGGAGAGAGAACCAGAATTAGGGTGGAGATGAACAAACCCTCTCCTGCCATGCTAAGCAGAAATAATCCAGGCACAGCAACTCCTTATCTCAATCAAAGTAGCTTTTGTTTGTGGGTTGGTTGGTGGGGTTTTTTTTGTTTATTTTTTGGGTTTTTTTGTTTAAGTGTAAGATTTTGGTCAAACGTTTCACTGCTGGGGTAACTTTTTAATTTGGAGCCAATCAAATAATAACATAATAAAATAAAAATAATATATAGTATATATAATAAAATATATAATATAATATAATATAATATAATATAATATAATATAATATAATATAATATAAGCATGCTCTGAGCACCACATGGACGTTGCCCCAGGATGAACTCTCCTAAGCTGCTCGTTGAATTCCTCACCCTGGGAAACTCAACGGGACTTTTGCTCCAAAGCCATTACAGGTTCTTGTGCAAGACACTCCTCCTGCCCTTAATTAGCTCTTTGTGTGGGCATTTATTTATCTGCAGACATGAAACCACGGCCAGACCCCCAGATAACACCCGTGAATCCAACTCCCTTTTTACCCAGCCCAAAGTTGCAGATAAAAAACTCCCAACTCCTGGGTGGTTCCCAGCCCTTGGCTGTCCTTTTCCTGCTTCGTACAGTTTTGTGATTTAATTACTTTTTCAGGCGTTTGAGTTTTAGGGATATTTCTTTTTTTCCTTCTAACAACTCCAGTTGCTCTGGGAAGAGTCAGTTGTCATGACTCCCTGCTTTTAAGGCTTCTGCTGCCACGTTGCCTGACAATAAGAGGAACAGAGGACCAAAGCAGACAGAGGGGAAAAAAAGCTTAATTATAGCCCAGACTGCCTCTCTCTCTAAGGTGAAGGGAATGTAAATTATAATTCCTGGATACAAAATCAAACAGAATTACTTATCTCTTGAAATCCCCACTGATCTGGCCACTGCAGTTAAGCAACCAACCTGCTGCCTTATTATTCCAGTGACATACTGCTGCAGGAGAAACTCCCAGGCACAGCAATAAACCAGCAAAAATGCAGGAGATGGCTCAAGATTTCCCTCATCTCCCTTTCCCAGGTAGCTTTCCATATTTCTCTTTTCAATTAAATCATACCTGGCACCTTTCCCCTGAATTTTTAACGAGTTTGTTTCAGGAAAAAATATGACCAAGTGACCCTTGGAACAGCAGAGAGTGGAGAAATTAGAACATGGCCAGAGAGCAGCAGGGAAAGCCTGAATTAGGATTTCTGCTTCTTTGAACAGATTATTTTCTGGAGAGAACCGGTGGCTTCCAGTTCTCCTGTTGTATTTTAGACACAGAAATCTCTGTGATTTTGATGCTGCCTGGAGAGGGATGGTCAACAATTGCACATGGTTTGCTCACAAGATGGAATAAATCCACGGCTTATCTGAGCCTCTCACTGCAGCAGAGATTTATAAAGCTGGGGGAACAGAGAGGTGCTCATGGCAAAAAGACCTCACACTCCTTGTTTCTCTTTAAGCCAGCTGGCTGCAGGAAAAACTGAAAGAATTAGGCCAGAGAAAGAAAAAAGCAATTGAGGGGAGGTCCGAGGGGCCTGGAGAAGATGAACAGGAAACAAATTACCCAAACCCCCACATTTTTGCCCTACTAATGCTCGGCGGGGCTGCCAGCTTTGGTGGGACCCGAGGCAAAGCTGACACGAGGGCAGCTTGGTGTGAGGGAGAAAAACCCATTTGCCAGGGCTCTGAGAGAAAGCCCCTCTGCAGGGGAGCTGTGATTTCAACCTCATTGAACGCATTAGCAAGGGGCTGGAGGACTCGGAGGATGGCACACGCTGCACCGGGTTTCGTGACATTTCTGTTGCGGGGCTGGGAACGAGGCACCCGAGGATTCAGTGGATCATAAACTGCAAACATGAAATACAGCAGGGGAGCTGCAGCCTCCAAACACACACCAACCCTCCCTGGGAGGCTTCAGCCGCGTTTTCAAAGCCACACACACGAAAAAAACAACTCAAAAAAACCCCAAAACTCTTCATCCACGGGTTACAAATGCTTGGGGAGATGAGGGAGGGAGCACCGGGGTTATTCCCAACCTCTCCTGTGGATGCAGGTGAGTCCCCATTCCCCAGCTCTCCACCCCATGAGAATGTTAAATGATATTAAATAAACCTCCCCTGCAGCCCCTGCTGGCCCACAGCTTGAGGGAACTGCCCAGCACTGCTCTGCACCCCTAAACCCTCTTTGCTGGGTCACAGGGAGGGGAGAGATTTGTGTGAATGGAGCTCAGGGTATTCCCTTTGTAAGGAAAACCCTGGGCTCCATTCACACAAATCCCTTCCCCTTCCCCTTCCCCTTCCCCTTGCCCTTCTCTTTTCCCTTTTCCCTTTCCCCAGCACTGCAGCTCTTTTTATGGGAGCAGATCCAGGGATTTAGGAGAAAACAAGCTTTCTGCTTTCACCCTTTACAGGATATACTTTGGAGGCGAGGAAGAAATTCTAAGATCTTGGGAAAAAAATAAAAAGGGTGTATGGTAACAGGGCTTCTCCCCACCCCAGATTGCAAAGGATTTTCTGCATGAGGCTCCTGAGGCACCTGCAGAGGGAGGATTTGCTGCCCTTGCTCCTGCTGGGAAGATGCTCTGGAGGGTGTGATTGCCTCTGGTTGGCCTGTGAGGCACACAGGGGCACATCTGAGAGGTAAACAGGTTAAAAACCCGACCGTGGCCCTCTGTCTGCATCTCTGCCCACCCTGAGGGTTGAGGCAGGGGGTGATTAACCACACAACACTCATGCTGACATGGACACATATCCCTGGTCACACTCACACCCACGTGCACTTGTGCAAAGCAAAATCACTGCAGAAAGTAACACTGATAAATATCTAGCCATGGTCTGTGTTTCTCCCTGATTTCTTGCCTCCTCCTTTGTTGCATAATTCACTTTCCCAGTGGCATTAACTGTTCCTCAGGCATCACCTCAGCAGTTTAAACATGAGGTGGGTCTAATGTATTCTGCAAAGAAGCTGCTCTGCAGGGCAGACTCACAGGGAAAGATCTGATAGAACCAAACCCCTCGCTTTTTTTTTTTTTCTCCTATCAGTCTCACTCCTTTTATTTCCAGTTCATACCTCAAAGAGAACTAGAGAATTAAATTAATTAGCTTCTGGTAATGGGGATTATCATTTTATCTGTTTGACAGAACTCTACCCATACAAATGAGACTCTGCACCAAAACTTCTTGGCCACAGCTTGGACTGTTGCAGCAGAGCTTGAGGCATAAAAATACCTATCAGAGGGACAGAGAGGCTAAATTTATCCCTCAGGACAGCCTGGCCATGTAAACCATCCGTTCAGCTCAGGAAATCACACAGCATCCACAAATTCCCTCTCAGAGGACCAGAACGAAGGAAGGAGACAGCCTGAAGTACTGATGTTGTGTAACAACAAATGTTTCTATGGAGACTCTCCAGCCACTCTCAAAGGAAGGCAGAAATGCTGTTTCTTTCCTGCTGCTGAGCAAATTGTGGATGGAGACTGGGGGGGCTGGAACCTCTCGTGTTAGCCCAGAGCTGGAGCAGCCCTGGTAACACAGTTGGTGTTTCTGAGGGGAAAAAACCTGACATGGAACACCCTGCACCACTCCCCAGGGCAAAGGAGATCAGCCATGGTAATGCAGAGCAGGCTCTGTCACAGGGGTCTGGGGACCTGGCAGGGAGAACAACAAATTCTGGATTTAATTCATGCTCACCAAGCCACAAACACAGGCCAAAACGAGTCTCAGAGGGATCTCACCTCCTTCTGTACATCCTTCCTTTATTCGGGGCAAAACGCCCCCATTGGATGCATCAGTGATGGGTGGGTGGGTGAAAACCTCCTAAATGACTCAAAATTCTTCTTCACAGCTCCCCAGACAAAGCAGATGAGCAAGGAAGGCACGGTTATTACAAATCCAACATCTTTGCAGGAGATCTTCCTCTGCACTGAGTGCTCACTTGCACTGCACACAAACCATGACATTTGTGGTCATTTTGCGTTTGGGTGGGTGGCAGGGGGCATAACCAACGTGTTCCACCTTATAAAAGGGAAGGGCGGACTGGAAAAGCAGGACAAAAACGTCCAGAGAACAGAGAAATTTTCCCTGAGATCTCCTTTTGAAAGCTGGAGTCAGCTCCACTCCAGGGCATTGCAACACAACAGGAAGTGCAGAAGCTCCCAAATCTCCAGGATGCTCCAGATGCTGCTGGAAAAGGAGAGAGAGAAAGGAGGGATCTGCAGGCCCAGGCAGAGGGGTGGTGTAGCCTTGATTTAAGCCTGAGATGTTTTGGTTTCTGGAAATTCTTTTCCCAGGCGATTTTCTGTAAACAAGAGAAATGTTTTTGTAACTGTACCTATGTTTATCNCTCTTATGGTGGAGAATAAACCACATCAAACCACTGCAAAGGGCTGCAAGAGCAGAGGGGTGTTCACACACGTGAGGCTGACAGGGCTGAAAGAAAGGGGCAGCTCGGCCTCACACAGAGCAAAAGTCCCTAAAATCCCTGCCAGGTGAGTCCACACGTTCCTACACCCACTGCCTCTTTCAGGAGTTTGGTTTTCACAGGTAGGTTTGAGCTTGCCCAGCTCCACACAACGAAGACACAGAAAATCCTGCTGAGTATCGAACTCTGGGTTTTAAAGCACAACCTTAAAAACAAATCAGCCTCCATTCAAATACATCAGAAAAAAACATTTCCAGAGGGGACTCCTGACCCCCACTTTGCTGCTCCTGAGGCTCCTGGGAGTCACACATCTGCAGCCCAGGGTATTTTTCTATTTTGCCTCGGTGGCAGAACCGAGAGCGCCTACTCAGCCAATTCCTTGTGCATTCCACGCTGCTGGAACACTTCATCTTCACGACAACTCTGGTTTCTCTCTGTGCCACCATACGTTTATGTACATTAACCTTGCGTTAAATTCCAAAGGCTGGAAGCAACCACCTAAATCATGCTAATTAAGACAAATTACTGGAGTGCTCTGAAGAACGCTGGGAAATGCATTTTGCTGCACGGCACAATAATGAAAACAAAGCTCGATTGCATAGCGCTGGTAAGTGTGCTTATTTCCATGGTAAATGTGCTTATTTCCAGCCCTTTATTTTCTCTGGTCTTTTCTGGTTTCCAAAAAAATCTCTTCCTCGCCCTTCAAGGATAAAATTGAAATTAATTCCCCCAGCAAGGCCTCAGAGAAAGTTCATCCTCGCTGGAAGGCGTCGTTCAGGAAAAGTCAATGGAACAAATCCATCCCCAGCTACAACACCTGAGTTCTGCAGAGCCACACCGTGATGGGCACAGCCCAGGCTGGAGAGGTGAATTCTCCTGAATTTCCTGACCCCTGTGCTTCCCTGGCACCAGAAGGAAGCTCCAAAGAGGCAGGAGCAGCCCACTGGGATGAAGATAATCCCCACCCCACCAGATTTGTTTCAGCGGCTTCTTGGTGACCTCTCCCTGAGGGAATCCGGTGGTGGGAAGAAGGCAAGGATTCAGGAATGGTGCAACAGCCATGCCCTACTATTCTGTTCCCACTGCTTTAGGGGTTCATAAAAAATTAACTCTAAATTTGCATGTGCAAATGTCCCCGGTGACGAGGTTGCAGCGGGAGGACCTTGGAAATGGAACCCACATCAATTCCATCTCTTCATGCTGCCAAAAAAAGGAAAGAACTTCCCATTCCCAGCCTAACTGAGCTGTCCTTCACTCTAAAAGCATTAAATGAAGGGAAAAGAGCAGCATGAATGGGGGATACACCTAAGCTTTACACATGGAATTATAAACAGGATGGCACAGAGGATATAAAGGGTCCCTGAATACAGCAGAAATTAATTTTCCCTTAGAAAAGAACCCTCTAATTATATTTCTATGTCACCTTTTTCTCTCTGCCACATAATCAAACTTGAAGTTGCTGCTCTGGAAGTGAACTCCTTTTTCTCAAATGCTGGGAGAAACATCTCTAAATTATCATCAGAAAGAAGATAATGGATGCTGACTGCTCCCTGAAAGTAATTTTTTTGAGTTTTCTTTTCCTGAGCAGGAGCTAAACAGTGTCTAGTGATGTTCATTAAGCAGTCAGCATCCTCCTCTGAAGAGCTGACGTCAGTTTGCAGCCCAGGACCCGCAATTATCATCCCCATTGAAGTGGATGCTGCCTGGTTACAGCACGCTGGGAAGTCTGAAAGGATCTGCCTGACACCAGCTGCCCTCCCTCAAAAATTTTAAAGTGGGAGGTAGGAAATGAGAACCAGACCAATCTACTCGGTTTTGACCTTGGGAAAAAATTTCCTGGGTCGTGTTTCCCCCCACCTCTGCCACCCCTCACTGTGTTTGTCCCTTCCTTGCTTGCAGGGAGGCAAGAGAGCGATACAGTCAATTTAAAGTCAGTTAAGATAAGCATCTGAACTTCTGGATCTGAGCTCAGACCTCAGGAGTGTTTCAAAGCGGAAAAAACAAAGCTTTTCCTCTGTCAGAAAAATCCCCAGCAAAACTCTTTGCTGTCATCAGCGGTGTCAGGATGGGAACGGAATTCCAGGAGCAGTCTGGGGGTGAATTGGCAAAAAAGACTCCGAAGGTGACCACGTAAACTCCATTTCCCCAAGTTTTCTACCATTAAACCCAGGAGCTTTCATCACAACTGGATGAAGTCACAGGATTAAAATGTCACCCTCCTTTTGCATGTGGAGCCTGGCCTGTTAAATGAATAAGTTGCCCCAAAGCAGCTTGCAGGATGGAGCATTGAAAGATGGCAAAATAAATTGGTTTATAGGTGCTGGGGGTAGGGGCTTGGCATGAACATTGAATCAGAGGCTTGTGATGGCTTTTACCTTGCACCTTGCATGAGCTCAGCCATCCTTCTTTTGTGACACTTCCCACTAAGGACCCCCATTTGTTTGATGAATATCTAAACTCCATCAGACATTGCTGCTCTTGTTGTTTTCTAACCATCTTCTTAACATTTTGTTGCTATTAACTTCAATAAATTACAGCCTGGTATTTGCATTCATAGCACTGAGCCATCCATCACCTAAGCTTATTTTTTTGCTTGTTTTTTTTTTTTTTTTCTGAGAGAACCACAGTTATCCACCTCCTGCAAGGACCTTATTTCCTACCTATTCTGCATTTTGCACTATTAGGGAGGCATGGATTTAAATCAAAGTATTGCTTAGGGCAGAGGGGTGGTGTCTCCTTTTCTCCCTCTGCTTTCTCTTCCAGCAAACCCCACAAACATCACAAAGAGGATCAGAAAACGCTGGAAATTTAGGAGGTAGAAATTAGAGGACAGCTCCAGTTTGTAAATTGTTTATCTGCCTAAGCCGCAGGATTTCTTGGGAGGATGATCAAAGATACCTGAGCAACGGAGGTGCCAAAGGATATCTGATTTTTAAAAATCCCTCTGGACATCTCATGGCTGGCCCACAGTCTGATATATTGTGTCAGACACGTCCCCCCCGTGTTTCAGCCTCAGCAGAGATGACATGAATCACTTAATTCCCCATTGAAATGCAGGATCTGCTGGGTGGAAGGCAGGATATGGATTTTCTTTCAGGGCATTTCATGAAATGAAATAAAGAAGAACTCGGTAAAGCCCTGAAATTACAGGTGGAGTGCAACAGTGCGGGATGCAGGCTGGCCAGGACAATTTATTGCTGGAAATCGTGCTCTGGGGGGGACTGGGTTTGCTTTGACAGCATCTTGGCTTCATGAGCAAGCCCAGGGACAAAGAAGGATGGAAAGAGATGCTGAATTTCTGGCACTGGGAGAAGCAGAGCAGTTTTTACCCAGTCTGAGAACTGGAATCAGTGAAGAGGGGCTGAGTCATCCTCTCACAGCCCGGGGATCATCAGGAGGTCACTTAATTAAGCACACAGTGACCGAGTTCTGCGATGGAGCCTGGCCTAAAACACCCAACCCCAGCAAGAAATCCCTTCTCAGGACAGCGCATTGCTGAGAGCAGCCAGGGAGAGCGATTTGATTTCCTGGCAGGTTATTTTCAGCCCCGATCATTTCCGCGCCCTGCTCCACAGCACGTCCCTGCGCCAGGCTGCGCTGCCAAAACCCAGGTGACAGGGACATGGGATGACAAAGGTTCTGCTGGGCTGCTTCCTCGTTTTCCGCACAGCTTTTTCTTTCTCCTTCCCTGGCCAAGAGTCACCCCCAGCTCTGCTCAGGCAGACCTGACACCATGAGAAGCGTGGAGAGATGCCAGGCAGGCTGTGTTCATTCAGGTGCTCAGGCTGCTGCTCTGAAGCAGAGCTGGGCACATGACGAAGCTTCCTGGGATGATTTATGCACATTCTGTGGAGACAGGATGCGTAATAGACTGCGGGGAGGCTGAGCTCGGTGTTTTGTGGAGAGATGGCCCGTGTCACAATCTGTATTGTGCCTGAGCGCCGCCGAGGCAGCTGAGGATAATTCAGGGAGCTGGGAACTGCTGTGCCTGTCAGCTCCTGAGCAGTGGAGACACGGAGGAGATCCAGTCTCTGACTCAGATCAAAGGGATGAGCGAGGCTGAGCTGGTGCTGAGCAGCCTCTG
>VYZR01012035.1:1216-13652 GCA_013400675.1 Oxylabes madagascariensis | reverse complement strand
ATAATTTCTTTTACCAATAAATCTACAATTTGATTACTTGCTGCTTCTGGAAAATATAAATTTGATTTGATTTTAGAAAGGGGAAGAACCTTTATAATACTCTATTACAGCAATACAGTGGCCAACATAACTGCTGCAAAGACAAACAATGCAATTGAATTTACAGACTTGATTTTTAANGTGCAGGAGAAGCAGTGCTGCCTGCTGGAAAGCAACGCTGTCTGTGTACGTGAGGACTGTACCCACCGGCTACCTGCAAATCAACACCCACAGGGGCTCAATGTTTTGACTCCACCTAGCGGCCTCACCAAAACGAAAAACAAAACAAAAAATCAGACACACCCTATTAAGGCAATATAAAAACTGACAGCTTGCCTTAGGACAAGCTATTCGGTACTTGAGTAATATGCCATACTTCAGCATTTCCTTGGAAGTTAGAGTCAAGTGCTACCAAACATATACAAATGACAGCAGACAGGCATGGTTTAAGTAAAGTTTTTAACAGTCAAGCCTCACACTAAATGGAATTAAAAAAAAAAATTAAATGAAGTTAAAAAGGATTTCAAAACCGAATCACAAGTATTCAGCAGCATCTAATATAATGTACATTACAGTTGGTCTGTTTCACAGAACGGGCTTTATAAAAATTTAACAGGCTAAAATATTTGTATTATTTAGAGATTCTTAGTTTTTGCTTGAATTTTAAATATACTTTCATATTGCATTCAGTTTTGACACATAACTTTAGACAAGAATCAACTGTATTGTAAAACAATGACAAAACCAACCAAAATAAGAGAACTGGGTAGCACAAGGTAAAAAGCAAGAATGGAAAAAATTTTCCAAGATAGGACCAGAAGAGTTAAATGGCTCAAAGTCAATCTCAGGGCAACACTATTTCAGCTAAGCCAAAAAAATGAAACTATAACCCTTCAATACAAATCATCACTTTTTCCTGCCAGACAAACACATATGAAGTCCTTTTTCCATTTCACTTCTCAGTCCGCACATCTGTTTGGCTCTTAACAGTATATGGAACAGAGAATATATGCCTTGAATTCCTGGGAATTTTCCATTTTCCTTGGAAAAGTATTTGGCTCTGTGTCATAACTGTGTTTGGCACAGACATATCTGGCTGTAGCAAAAGGATAGCATGTTTAGTACTTCCTAATTTGAAGTTCCATGACTGCCATTAGAAACTGATTTTTTAAGCTGTGTTTGAAGAAACAGAAAATCTAGCAGCTTTTGACACTAAACCCTAATTTTGTCACCACACCTTTAGGAAAAAAAAAAATCTCTGCAGCTTAGTTCACTGTAGAGTCTACATTAACTATACTTTTAGCTCTTCCAATCTAAATGAGCAAGGCAAAAAAACCCACAGGTCATGCAAACATTTAAAAATCTTTATTGATACATTCATTACCCTCAGTGCTCATGACATTACTATCTGACAACAAATGTTTACTGGTTTTCCAATAGAATTAACATAGAAAACTAACTGAAGAGGTGCTCCATGGCAGCTAACAAAAAGCCCAGACCTTAAATAAGAACTCGAACATGACACAACTTACTTATTTTTCTTCTCCCCTTTCCTCCAGTTCCCTCCAACAGTCTTTAAACAAAAGGAATTTGGAAACTGGTCTGATTGACTTGCATATAAAGAGGGGATTTCCACAGAGTAGTCTGCAGTGGAACACACAGAAATGCTAGGGTATGGTTTCTGCAGTGTCTGATCTCTAGAATTATGGTATCCAAGGTTCTAGGGGAAAAAAACAGAACAAAACCCAACAAACCAAACAAACAAAAACCCAACATATCCCCAAAATCCAAACCACAAGTTACTAGTACTACTAATTTAGGTTTCCCAGAATTCCTTGAACTATATCCATTGTGTGTCACAGCAAACCTCCATCAAAGTAACTTGCTTGCAGGATCTTAGGAAAGAATATTCTTACCAACACTTGCATGCAGACAGTAATTGTACTTCACTGAGTCTGAGGCATAAGGCATTAATTAAGGTTGTCTTATTGTTTGGTTCTACTATCAGGTGAACTGTGGAAACACAGTGGGAAAAAAAATTGCTTTTAAGGTCCTACAGCTCTCAGGTGCTGCTGCATAAGCACGTATCATATTTCCATCATGACAGCCATAAACAGCAGGTGAAGCGCAGGCTGTTTACTGCAAACAACACACTCCCAGGATAGCTCAGCAGCTGAATGCAATCAGCTAATGCATGAGAAACAGCTTGTTGACTCTATCTGAAGAAGAGCTAGTACTGCAGGACAGAAAAAAATATTGAGAGTTTGTAAATACTTTCTCCAATTTATACCCAGTGCTAATCAGTTCAGCCTCTTCCAGGGAAATATGCTTTGATTTCTTGCTAATCTTGTCTCACATAGTCACAGCGAAGAGAAATGTTCCCTTGCCATCACTAGTTAGTTGGAAAACTCTGTGTCTTTATAGCAGATTATGACCTACTCTACCTTACCTCCTTACCGTCTTAAATCTGTCTTCCCATCTTCTTGTGAAGAAACTGCATTATGAACATGCCATGTTCATTTCAGTGCCTGAAAAATCCCAAACAGCCTGCTCACCACCACAAATCAGGAAAGGAAATGAAGCCTGCTTTCTTCTCTGGCTTCTGAGTGAAAAATGATTTAGTAACACTGTACTTTGCAGGCTGGTTACAGGTTATGTGAAATATTGTTCCAACACAATTAACATGGCGAAGAATTTTTCTTATTTAACATACCATTGTAGAAATAAAAAGTGTCTGTTAGAGATGGTATGAAAAACACATGTGCCCAGTAATATTTTGCTGAGAAACAAGTAAAATTATCACCATCCTCACCTCTCCTTCCCTAATCTAAACACAGATAATATTTACTGTGTGAAAAAGTCTCCTCTACAGAGAAAAATTGAGGCTCACAAATCTATAGTTCAGTTAACACGATCTATTTTATTTCCACAGGCTGTTGACCAAAAGGTCCTAAAGAAACTATGCTGCTCTGAGATGAGAAGGTAGATCCTCTTGCAGGTAAATGGTTTTAAAAATTAGGCTGTTAGAAATGGCTGCTTATTTTTCTGAATGGAACTATGTGACCTGTGGATCCTGCAGGGTTCAATGCAGGTTTCTATATTCTTTCATGTCTTTATACATCATCTACAGGAAGCTGGGATTAATGAAGTGACAAAATTTACTAATGATTATTTACTCATGATAATGCAGTGTACTAAAGGCAGCCACAAAAAGATGAAAAAGAATGTCACAACACAGAAAAGTTTAAAACCACTAACAAAGTGAATTTCAGTCTTAATAAATGTCACACACTTCTGACTTTACATACACAGGAGGAGCTGTGAGACATCTAATCGTTCTGGAAACAAAACAGATCAACAGAAACATCAACAAAGAAGCAGCTGCAAAGAAAGAAATTACAGGATTTAGTAGAGGTGGAACAAAACACAGAAATTCATTACACGGCATGGATGAAGCACATGCATACTACATGCATTTCTGATCCTCTGAACAGTTAAAACACTCTAGTCTTCTGTTCTCCCACTTGCCAAAGCCTTTTTCTGTTCTACCAAGTCATGATGACTTAGAAATAACGATGACTTAGAAACAATCAGGTGCATCGAGCAATGGACTCCACTCAAAGTACAAATACTAACTAGACTGGGATTCTTTGGATCAGACAAAAAAACCCAACAAAACACAAAAACAAACAAACAAACAGAAAAGCACAACTGAGGAAGTACTTCTAAACCATCATGAGGAGGATGGAGAGAATGAACAGGGATCAATTTTTAACCCGTAACTTTCCACATAACCAGCAAAAGAGTTGTAGGAGACAGTTCCAATATAAAAAGGTGACACTGGACAGATTTCTATACAAAATCATGTGAAAAAACCAGTTTTGTGTTAGAAGTCTCTAATTCCTAGACTGTTCTGAAAAGATAATACTCAATATACATATTATCTTACATGTTTTCTAAGGTACTTCATCCTGACTCCTGCTGAACAAAGGTTAGACTTTTGAACTAACCCAAACTATTCTAAAGTAATCTTTCCAAGCCAGGCATTTCTTGCTTTATAGTGAGAATGATAAAACAGGTATGTCCTCAAAATACATTAACAACATGGCTTAGCATGTCCTAACTGGTGCTCCATGGGTCAAATAAAGTCCACAAATGCTTGCAAGCTCAACAGCTTTGTTTCACTCAGTCCAGAAAATAATTTTGTTCTGCAAATTCTGTCTAATAGACAAACTGCTCTTCAGAAGCCTTTCTTACCACTGCTGTGGTAAGAAAGGTGGTAGCTATTGCTTCTGACCACAGGAAAAATTGCTACTGCAATACACAGAAGAATTTATGCAGTCCACAGATAATAGGGAAAGGAAAAAATGTCTCAAATGCCTTGTTTGGCCTTTGCCATTTCTGAGGTATTGGACTTTATACTTCAATGAAAGCAAACAGATAATAGGGAAAGGAAAAAATGTCTCAAATGCCTTGTTTGGCCTTTGCCATTTCTGAGGTATTGGACTTTATACTTCAATGAAAGCAAACAGATATACTATTGTTATAAGTATGAAATAAGAAAATTACTAGGAAAGTTCTTCCCATTTCTGTGTCCTCCAGAGTCATTCCTCCTTCTGCCTTTTCCCAACCTCAGTTTCTTGCTGGTTTTCTTCCTCAGCAAGAGAAATGACAGTGTTCAGAGTTTCTTTCCACTTCCTTTCATTATACTGGTACCTGTATATAGTACAGTATGTTGGCATCTGTCTCACTCATGTACATTGATTTTCGTACTTGAAACCTGATTCTGAAGATTTTCAAAGAAGCACCCCAGAATTCTGTTGGCATCTGTCTCACTCATGTACATTGATTTTCGTACTTGAAACCTGATTCTGAAGATTTTCAAAGAAGCACCCCAGAATTCATCAATCCAAGGAAATTATTTTAGGACATTAAAATTATTTAAATCAGTAAGTCTTCTTATATTTTTCTCACATATAAGAATATCTTTATAAGGTAAACAGACTTCCATGCTGAATTAATCCAGCTTTAGATTTTTTTTTAAATTTAATCAGCTTTTTTTCCATGTATTTTATTGCATTAAATGTAAATCTTTGAATCTTTTGAATCTGAATGGAAAAAAAATAATTGGAAAAAGCCTCCTTCTGCAAAGCTGCCTATTTTAACAAAAAGAATCAAACCTTAACATCATTTTTTTTAATGTAAGGCATAATACTTGACACTTGCTAAGACCTGTCATTTATATATCATGTTAAGATGCCCTCAGGAAAAATAGAAGCTGGGATAGAACCTATTCAAGATTTCTGTGAGTAACTCCTTATCTTTTGAAAGTGAAGAGGTCACTATGACATGTTCAAGGATACTGTCTTTCATGAAACAATTATTTGGGCACACTGAAATAATGACTCGGAAAAAAAAAAAATCACAGTTAATGAAGTGCAACAACTCTTCCTCAGTCTACTGATTTTTACTTAAGAAGGAGGTACCTTCATTGTCCAAATGCAAACTGCAACCAAAGTTAAACCTTTTATCTAAAGAAAAACAAAAAACCCCTTCTTTCCTAATTTTGATGGAAAAATCTGTAAGACAAAGACAGTCAATGAGAACAGTGCAAATGACTGCACAAAAAAAGGAATGTAAATGTAAATTTGGAAAACAAAATAGATGTGCACTTTCTTTAGCACCAGAAAATAAATCACTTAATTTTCAATAGCAGCAGGAACCTTATGAAAAGAAAACATTCTAATTTTCTATCTGCTAATACCCGTCAGTCTTAATTTGACATGAACAAAGACTGTGAAATAGTACAAAAACTGTCCACTTTGTGCAGTAAGCACATGACTATCATTTCTCAAAAGACCATGTGAGGCAACCATCTTTTTCATTTCATGCTGAAATTCAGCTCTGTTCTCTTTACCACAGCGTACCCTCTTACTATTTCACTGCTTCCTCTCAAATGTAGTCCTTTAGAAAAACTGAGAGGCCAAAATAAAAGCAATTGTGTTCATTTGTCTAGTCCACCTAGAATTGACTGCAAGCCTTCTATCACACCGGTTTGCTGGGGTCCGTTTAGAGCTATTCATTATAGAGAAAGGAAGTAATCCTCTATTTTAAAACGTTTTGACGGTACACTGGCACCTGTCTCACCTGTCCTACAACGTGTAGTAGTGACACACCTTTTTATAAAGCTACCATGAGCACACTGCCGGTCCTGCTTCACACACACCCTGCTGCAGAGCCCCGCCGCTACTGCCGTATCCCCCAATCCATTGTGTTCCTGCTCATTTCTCCTGCAGGGACTCTGACTCAGTGCAAAGGGTACCAAGAGGAGACCTCGCCTGGCCCGTCCTGCCCACCTGGAAGCCGGGCATAACGGAGCTCACGGCAGGGAGGGCAGGCTGCGGGACTCGCTCCGGGAGCTGAGGGAATACACCCCACAGGCAGTCAGGTTTCCTGCCCCGCTGTCTGCCTGGCCCCTCGGAGCGNGAGGAGGGGGAGGAGGAGGAGGAAAGAAGGAGGAGAAAAGACCGGAGGAGGAAAGACAGGCGGCAGAGAAGAGGAGGAGGCGGGAGGAAGAAGAGCCGGCTTTGCTCCCGCGCCCGCTGCCGCGCCGCCCTCTCGCTGCCCTCTCGCTGCCCGCGGGCGCAGCGCTCCGCCGCCGTCCTGCGCATCCGCTTCCGCCGCCTCCGCGCGCCCCCGCGTCCCCGCTGTCTGACAGCCGGCGACAGCGCGGACTCGCCGCATCCCGCACGGTAAGGGCTATGCTCGTCCCCTCGGCCGGCGCGGCTCCGCGGGAGCGGGAAGGCTGCGCACCGCTTCCCGCAGCCCCCGGTCCGTGGGGCTCGGGGCCGGCGGGGCGGATCGGGCCCGGGGCGGTGCTGCCGCGGTCCGTGCGTTGCCGGAGGGGCCCGTACCGCGGACGGTGCAGGGCTGTCCTTGGGGCCCGAGCGAGCGGACCCGGGCCTGGGAGCGACCGGGAGGTGGGCGTGGGGCGGGAGCGCGGCCCGGCCGGAGGGACCCGCGCTGTCCCTGTGGGGGCGCGGATCAGGGACCCCAGTGTCCACGGCTGGGCATCCCCGGCCGGAGGGACCCGCGCTGTCCCTGAGGGGACGAGGATAGAGGACCCCAGTGTCCCCGGCTGGGCATCCTCAGCCGGAGGGACCTGCGCTGTCCCTGAGGGGGCTCGCATCAGGGTCCCCGGCTGTGCATCCTCAGTCAGTGGCACTCGCGATATCCCTGAGGGGCGCGGATAGAGGACCGCAGGGTCCCCGGCTGGGCATCCTCAGTCAGTGGACCCGCGCTGTCCCTGAGGGGACGCGGATCGGGCACCCCAGTGTCCCCGGCTGTGCATCCTCAGCCGGTGGCCTTCCCGTCTTTCCCCGTCTTCACGACGGGATTTGCCTGGTGTGGATTTGGCCGCGCACCGGTTTNAACGTTTTGACGGTACACTGGCACCTGTCTCACCTGTCCTACAACGTGTAGTAGTGACACACCTTTTTATAAAGCTACCATGAGCACACTGCCGGTCCTGCTTCACACACACCCTGCTGCAGAGCCCCGCCGCTACTGCCGTATCCCCCAATCCATTGTGTTCCTGCTCATTTCTCCTGCAGGGACTCTGACTCAGTGCAAAGGGTACCAAGAGGAGACCTCGCCTGGCCCGTCCTGCCCACCTGGAAGCCGGGCATAACGGAGCTCACGGCAGGGAGGGCAGGCTGCGGGACTCGCTCCGGGAGCTGAGGGAATACACCCCACAGGCAGTCAGGTTTCCTGCCCCGCTGTCTGCCTGGCCCCTCGGAGCGCGCCCCGCCGCAGCTCTCCCTCGCCCCGCCGCAGCTCTCCCTCGCCCCGGGGGGTCAGGCCCGGCTGCGACAGCAAGGAACACGAACCTCCCGTCAGCCGCGGGCGGCTCCGGGCTCCCCNGCTCCGCGGGAGCGGGAAGGCTGCGCACCGCTTCCCGCAGCCCCCGGTCCGTGGGGCTCGGGGCCGGCGGGGCGGATCGGGCCCGGGGCGGTGCTGCCGCGGTCCGTGCGTTGCCGGAGGGGCCCGTACCGCGGACGGTGCAGGGCTGTCCTTGGGGCCCGAGCGAGCGGACCCGGGCCTGGGAGCGACCGGGAGGTGGGCGTGGGGCGGGAGCGCGGCCCGGCCGGAGGGACCCGCGCTGTCCCTGTGGGGGCGCGGATCAGGGACCCCAGTGTCCACGGCTGGGCATCCCCGGCCGGAGGGACCCGCGCTGTCCCTGAGGGGACGAGGATAGAGGACCCCAGTGTCCCCGGCTGGGCATCCTCAGCCGGAGGGACCTGCGCTGTCCCTGAGGGGGCTCGCATCAGGGTCCCCGGCTGTGCATCCTCAGTCAGTGGCACTCGCGATATCCCTGAGGGGCGCGGATAGAGGACCGCAGGGTCCCCGGCTGGGCATCCTCAGTCAGTGGACCCGCGCTGTCCCTGAGGGGACGCGGATCGGGCACCCCAGTGTCCCCGGCTGTGCATCCTCAGCCGGTGGCCTTCCCGTCTTTCCCCGTCTTCACGACGGGATTTGCCTGGTGTGGATTTGGCCGCGCACCGGTTTGCTGGCGCGTTGTGGAGAGAAAATAACCTGTCGAGAGATGGTCCTGATCTTGCTATTCGTTTAATGCTGTATTTTACACCTGCTTTGCTTGGAGAACTGGATACGGTTGTGGCCTTTTAAATCAAAATGATTTAAGGAAAAATAACTTGAAAAGTTGTGACTAAAATTGTCCTCCAAGTTATATAACTCCCGGCTGATGCTGAATGGAAATCAGACTGAGCCAGTAGTGTCACTAATCACAAGTATGCCCTGAGGTCATGGTGTTCCATTTCTTTGTCCAAAGTGACAATAAACTGCTCAGAGCACCATGTCACACCATAGAACACCTTTTATCAAAGGATAACGCCGTGTCACACCATTGAACACCTTTTATGAAAGGATAATACCATGCCCTACCACAGAACACCTTTTATTAGAGGATAATAGCGTGTCACACCAGAGAACACCTTTTATGAAAGGATAACACCGTGTCACATCATGGAACACCTTTTATTAAAGGATAATAGTGTGTCACACAAGAGAACACCTTTTATCAAAGGATAACACCGTGTCACACCATAGAACATCTTTTATTGAAGGATAACACTGTGCATATCACACCGTAGAACACCTTTTATTAAAGGATAACACGGTGTGTGTCACACCACAGAACATCTTTTGTCGAAGGATAACACCATATCAGACCAAAGAACATCTTTTACAAAAAGGTAACACCAAGTCATATCATAAAACAACTTCTACTGAAGTGTGTTTCTTTATGTCATTGTATTTATCACAGTGCCTTTTTAATTGGTTTTGACTTCAGCATGTGCTCCTACTTGCAAGTGTGTAAGTAAATAAAGTACAAACCATTTAAAAAAACCTATAAATGAAAAATAAGTTGCTAAATTATTTTAGCCTTGGTAAACTTTTCTTCCAGGAATGAATTGGAGGACATATGTGCTTGTTTGGTGATAGTTGGACTACCTGATTGTAGCAGTTTTTCCTGATCCATGCAAATTCACTACTTTTTTCAAAGCATCGTGTTATTGGGTTTTCTGGTGAAAGATTGGGTTTTATGTATTCTGTGTACTTCTTACTGAGGTTACTAGGAGGTTGGAATACTGTCAGGATTCATTTTTCTGACATAAGAGATTCTACTGATTTTAAGACATAACAATTTTTATTTTTAAGACATAACAAACAATTTCAACATGTCATCAGTCAAGCGCTTGGTTTATGCAGTCATCCATTTCTTGAGAGAACAGAGTCAGATGGATACTTTCACTCCAGACGAACAAGAAAGCTTGGAAGGTAAGCAATAAAGGTGCTTTCATATATTTTTATTTATATGTATATATACACATATATGTGTATGTGTGTATGTATATAATACCTACACAGGTGTTAGATTCCTTTTTGTATAATATCACGGAAAGTAACTGAAGTGACACAAATAAAACTGCCACCAATTATTATCTGCAAATAAGATCATGATCCTAATGCTTCTGAGATTATTAATTTTAAGACGTCTCTTATTCAAAAAGTACCATAAAGCTACAAATGTGTAATGCCTTAATTTGAGCAACAGGTACTTTAAATCACATTAGTTGCAGAGGCCTTTCCCAGCCTGAACAATTCTATGATTCTAAGTTTAGCAGTGCTATAATGCAGACACTGGTAATGACTTGTGTATGTGTACCACAATTTCTGCTGCTTCTTCCTCTCTTTTATGTTTGGTTTCTTTCTGCATTTTGTATCTGTTAGTAGCTGTACCGGTTACAGCCGAAGTAAAACAACTACTATATTGGTTTTGGTTTATGAGAAGAACTGTTTCCTACTTTCAAGGATTCTATGTTATTTGTGAGGAAAAACATGTCCTAAGAAAATAAGATAAATGTTTTGCATTTCTTTTTCACTTGAGTAGTCGCTCCAAAGAGTATGAGGTAGCGAATATTTTCAGTTTCATATACTTCTATTATACATCCAAGTTCTTTTGTCTGTAGACATATTCTCTCTGTATTTCTCTATTGACAGATACTCATTAGGTCTTTGTAACCTTGTAGTATTTTACGTTCTTCTTTATATTGCTCTTACTCCTTTTCCCTAATTCCTGGAGACTTCACGTCAGGTGGTATCAGAATGTGGAATTGAGACAAGACTTAAGACTTAGCACTGCAGTAAGTTTTTCATAGCATCTTTTAAAAAGATCTCTCTACTGTTGCAAGCAGTCTTCAGTTGTGTCCATCAGCCAGAGGAGGAATTTGGAGAGAGAAGTGTAGGACCAGCAGTGCAGTTGAACACTGAGTTCTGTGAAATCTTAGGCATGGAGAGACTTTGCTGAGATGCAAAGCATGTCCTGCTTTTCAGAGGCATAAATGAAAAAGATAAACCTGGAGTGTGCTTCCTTCTATTATCTATTGGTTGTCCAGTGAGTTGTTCACAAAAGTAAACAAGCAAGAAAGCTTTGTGTCAGTATATTCAAAGGATAGTCCCAAAGGAATAAAAGCCAAAAGATTTGGTTTTGTGTCAGAATCTGGAGCATTTTGTACATTTGAAAAGTGTCAACAAATTTAACCTGTATCAGATTATGACATTCATCTGATGAAAGAAAATGTTTTTGAAAATCATATACAATGAGAGATGAAGAGATTTACTTTTGTTTTTATAATGAGACTGGTAAACACTGGGTTACGGTTGAAAATTTACCTGATAACATGTCTTTGAACGGCCTTAGCCAATGTGTATATGAAAGAGTCAATTTTAAGAATCAGTTTTCTAAATAAAAAACATCACAAAACCTTAGTTGTGCTTAAAAGCCATTGCAAAATTTACCATTTTAACACAGATCTGAAATCCTATTTTTAGATTTGTGCTCTGCCACAAGCATGGTACCATATGCTATGTGTTAGAGGATAAGAGGCGGGCATTCTGAAAAATAGACTCATTTTAGTTGTGCAAAGTATCTTTAGTGCATGTAGAGTAGCAATAGCCAAGTCTTACTCACTGAAGTGTTTAATGTTAGGTGGAACATAAGGGATGAAAAGAATTGACTGACAGTTTTTGTTGGTACCTTATGTACCTACTTGGTGTCTGTGAAAAGACAAAACACTGTATTATGTGCCAAGAAGTAATTCAAACAGTTCTCATTTCCCATAAAACAACAAAGAAAGAGATAGAACATCACAAAAAAAAAATTGAGCCTCTGTAAAATACAAGTCTAGGATGTATTCATACTCAGTGATAACCTGCATACTGCATGTTTGAATTATATAGAACTGTCAGTGACAGTGTAAATTTCCTTTAGGAATTTTGTACTTGCTTAATGAATAAAAATGCCTTATTTTGGAAAAGGAGAGTAATTGCAAGGTAGACTAGAGAAATACATTCCCATAGCATCTAGAGCAGTGATACATCCCTGGTGGTTATTGCTCAACTCTTTTGTATGCACTAGAAACTTCCTTTCTTCCAAGTTATATGTTTAAATTTCAGTTATTCCTCTTTCCTGTTTACAGGGTGGGGTTTTATTGCTGTCACTCTCTCTTTCTTTCTTCTTTTCTGTAGCACCTATTTCAGTGGGTTGAAAGCAAAAACTCTCTACAACATGCACAAAGCTGTGATTTTCTTCTTACTTCCGTAATTGATATGCCACAACTAATTTCTTTAAGGCAGTGTTTCCAAAACAGGAAGGCAGTGAATGCATGCAGTACTTGACACGGGTATGTGTAAGATGAAGCCAGATGACAGCAAGTACTGAGGGGGCCTCAGCAACCCAATTAATGCTCATTATTCAGCCTGCATGTTGGCTGTGATGCCTTCGTGCTGCTTGGGGATGCAAACTTGTGTTTGG
>VYZR01012029.1:4448-14880 GCA_013400675.1 Oxylabes madagascariensis | reverse complement strand
CTTATCACAGCTATTAATCAATTAACTGTATTTAAGTTTTCCCTATCATTTTGACACCTGCTGCAGGGCCAATCTGATTGTAAATGCACAGGTAGGTGCAGGATGTGCCAGGTTTGTGCACCCATTGCACTTCCAGAGTGCACATGGAGGTCTGGAACCTATGATGGTGCCTTTGGATGCACCATGCTGGCATGTCTGGGGTCTTGGTCCAAAGCAGAAGCAATGTTTGTAATATTGGTAATCCCATCTGCCTGAACTAATGCTCTGCTTGAACTGGCCTAAGAACCTGAGCCACTCTCTTGGAAGTTCTGAAGTAATGATTTTAACTTGGTATGGGAATATGTTGCTAAGCCCCTCTTAGATTTTTGGTTAAAGAAATCAGGAAGCAAGATCATTCTCTCTGAAATTTACTTGGCCATCAGTTGAAATCTCACACCTTCAATGGGAAAGCTTAGATTAACAAGCAGTGGGCAAGGTCGGGTTAAGAATGCTATTAAATGACTGACTCGTTAATGTGGGGATGTTGCCTCAGCACAAAAGGAGCCAGAACTCTCATGGCAGCTCCTGGGGTCTTGTCACCATCTGCTGTGACTGATGGTCATTTGCAGGATGTAGCTGCACTTGTCACTGCACTCTTACTTAAAAATTAACTTTGTCAGGAAACAAGATCCACCAAAATGCATGAGAGGGAAGGATCCCATCTTCATCTTTCTGCAGGTTTTCTAGTTCATAGCAATAAAAGAAAGACTGCAGCTTCCTCAGCTCCTCCAAACAACAAGCATGTCTTTATTTCAAATGTTGCTGGCAGTTACAAGATCCACATTAGAGGGGAATTGTGAAATGCTCTCAAGGCATATCTCAGGGTGACATCCAAGGAAATAAGCCTGGAGCTGAATGCAAGCTTGCCTTCCTGGCTGCTCCACTGTTTTAACAGAAATCAGAAAAATTCTGGCCTTGAGAATAAGAGCGAATCTGAAATCCAAAGCTATCAATATTATTTATTAGAAGAATTTTTCTTAAAACTTAAAGCTATATATCTGTGTCTCAGTCCTTTTTTTTTTTTTTTTTTTTTTTTTTTTTTCTTGCATTCCTGATTTCTCTGTGCCTTGGGTGCAGTACTGGGACAGCTTGAGATCCCACAGTGGGGTCTGCTCAGTTCTCTGCAATTCTGTGTAATGCTAGATGATAGCCTCAGCCCTGGAAAGTAATGGAAAAGCAATCTTTAAACAGTGCCTACTGCACTGCATTCTGTAGATGAAAATAAAATCTCTCTTGAAATGAGTAACACATTTTTCCTCCTTACTCTTGTACTTCCTTACCCTACAAATTAAATTCCTTTGGCTTTTCTGAATTTTGGCTTATTAAAACACAAAAAGACACTCTGCACATTTTCCTGTGCTCTGTTTCATGTTCTTTAAGGGCAAATATAATTAGCATTAAAAAGAAGCATTCCTCAAGCTCAAACCATTACCCAAAATAATTTCATTCAAGCTCAGTAGCTTAGCCTCCTCTAAGAAATACTCTGTAGGAATTTTTGCTTCTGTTTAGTAAGATAAGAAAAATGGCAATAAAACAGTTAGTGCTAAAAAGAGGTGAGGAGAAAGATCCAGCTGATAACTGTCTGAATTAATTGAATTATTCCTCTGAGAACCACTTCAATGTAGGTCATTACAAGGGAGTGAGGCTGAAGCTTCCCTGTAAAAAGCCCTGATGCAAGGCCGGTTGACACCAGGGATTAGATTCCTGCTTGTTTTAAATAGGAGTTAAACCTGAGCTGCTGCTGGGGGCTGTAGAGGCTGACACCCACAAAAGCACTTTGGCTCAGTAACCCCAGCTCTAAAACACCCCAGCACCTGCAGGTGGCCCAGCAGAGCTGGATCCACAAGGCTGGGGGCAACCATTCTGTGCATTTTTTACAAAATCACTTTGGGACTATCAGGCACAAAGCTGCACATCCAAAGATGTTTGGATGCCTCAGGGTTGTTTGGGTCCTTCGTGGTCTCCTGTTAACACTCAGGTAATTGAAAAACATGCAGGTGCCTTTGAAGAGTTTAAGCCTCCAGCCTTAAGCTGCCAACTTTAATAGAACAAATATTTTACCAGCCGCTAAAACAAGACTGAGACCTGATGGTAGCGTGGCCTGGATTCTCCTGCTTGATCACTGGGATGAAAGAACATTCTCCAGTTTCAGACATATTAGTTGCCTTTGGAGCCTGCAATTACAAAGCAACTGATAGTGTGAGATTTCCATGCCTGTGACCTAAAGGATATTTTCTTGTGTCTTATCAGTAAAATTGAATAACCATGTATTTCAAGTCATGATGTTGCATCTTCTCCTCCCAGTCTGGAGGTGTGTAACAGTAGAATTCTCCATTCAAATTTTACAGAAGGGCTTATGTTTGAGAGACCTGGAACACTTGTGTGTGAAATGAAATGGTTCACAGATTAATATTTTATATTAATATTTTAAGGTTTGCATTCTTTGTAATTTTTTTTGTATATTTTTGGGGCACTGACTTTCTGAGGAAAAGTTGTTGCTTGACTATTGAGAACTAATGAAAAGAAACCCCTTGTGCTGAGTTCCAGAATTAGAAAGCTTGATTTTAAAAACTCCACAATTACATTTGAAAGGAATTCTTATTATCAAAAAGATGTCTCTTATACAAAAACTAGACCAAAGATTTGTTAGAAAATGGATCCCTGAAATATCTATTCACTGTTACCAAGATGTGTGCCTGCCCTTGTGTTTGTTGTCTCATACATCAGTGTCATCTCTTTAGAGTTCTTGCTTCACTGCAAGTCTTGTATAATCACAAAAATCTGCAAAAGCATTTCAGATGAAAGGTTCAGGGTTAATCATTCACTGTAAAGGAATGTCATAAAATGTTAGTTTCTGAAATATGTGTCATCACAGGAGACAAGGAGGCTCTGGGAAGCTTTATGGTGACCTTAGAATATATTTTAAGGGTTTATAAGAAAGACTGAAAAATACTTTTTACCAGTAATGATAGAACAAGGTGCAATGGTTTTAAACTTCTAACTGGGTAGACTTAGATTAGATTTTAGAACAAAAATTCTTTACTGTGAATGTGATGAGGCACTGGAACAGCTCTCCTAGAGAAGATGTGGATGCTCCATCCCTGGAAATGTTCGAGACCAGGTTGGATGGGGCTCTGGTCTAGGGGAAGATGTCCCTGCCCATGGCAGGGGTTGGACAAGTAGAACCTTAAAAGCCACTTCCAACCCCAAACATTTTATGATTCTTTGGTATGTGTCCACATCCTGCCAAAACTCCCCAGCTGTGGCAGTGTCCCTTTTGTGTGGCCAGAGTCCCAGTTTCCCGGTGGAGAGCTTTACTGTGTCACACGTGGACACACCTGAGTCTGTTATGAGCAGCGGTTCTCAGGGTGAATGTACTGAAAGCTGGAGCCAGAGATGTTTTCTCTTGTAGATCAATCTGTGGAAAAGGTCACTGGAGAAAGAGGAAAATGTGCTGTCTTTATAGCTGCATTATTTATACTCCTCACTGAAGCAGGATGAACATTAAGAAAGGTAAACAAAATCTTTTTCTTTCAAAACTTTAAAAAATAAAAAGACCTTTGGCTTTGAAAACAACTACTCAGTAGCAGGAGGTTTAGCTGTGAACTTACTTGCTTTAGGTTTTAATGGGGTTTTTCCTGAAGTAAATGACTACCTGTTACAAAAGACAGCACTGGAATCAGGATTCCAATCAAAACTTCTCAATCAGGGAAAGACTCATTTCAGCATCATGTGATTTATATTCTCAGAAATATCCAGGTTACTTAGGATTGTTTGACATCACTAGAAAGGGCATTCCTACCTCACCTGATGCTTCTAAAAGACAACGGCAACTTTAATTTATCAAACTTCTAGCAGCTGAAAGAAAAAAATAGTGGCATAAATGCATAATTTTATTTTTTTAAAGAAAGGAACTTCACTGATGCATTTACTGCTTTTATTGTTTGTATTTTCTTTTTAAAACACCTTTTTTTTCTAAATTCAAAATATCTACTGTTTTTGTGTCAAGCTTAGAGATCACATTTCTATTCCTCCAGTGATCAGTTCATGTAATTCAACACAACTAAAGTAAATCTATGCGGAAAATATTGCATTTTTCTTAATTTTTCTTCTTCTTACTGTTAGAAATTGCAGCCTAATAATCAGTTCACTATTTATGTGATGTGAATACATGGGAGCATCCCTGCTCATTTTTGACATGTATTACTCATTGTTTTTTGTTATTTTTAATTTAAAATTATGATTTTTGATTTGGGAGAGGATGTTTAATGTAACTGATTAGTCATAGAATGTTTAAGTGGTCAAAATACCCACCAAACCCATATTATAATAAGATACATAAAGCAACCCAGAGAGTCCTCCTTTCCACCTTTCTTTCCTCTTTTTGCAGCACCTCTTTAGTTTTGGCATCTCCCACTCTGGGACCTGTGTACTGCTGGCACAAAGCAAACTTGGACTTGTATTGACAGGCTTGTTGTGCTTTGCCAGTCAAAAATTGTTCAAATTGTGTGAGGCTTCATGCAGTCGCCTTCTTGTTTCTCTGTTGGACACAGTTATGTATTCTGCAATAAATAGGAAGCCATGCATCATAAAAATCTGTCTGTATTTAATCTCTCTAGACTTGTTATGCTAACTCCAGGTTGCTGGAAGAAACAGAACCCCCTCCTCTTGGCAAACAAGTTTTATAAATGAGGTTATGTTTCTTTGTCTCATTATTTCCTTAGTGGAGCGAAATAAAGGTGTAAATTAGAGTATTGGGGAAATAGCTGATTTATTATGATTTATCTTGCGCTTTTGGGTCTCTTGTTTCTTTTGGCAAGTGGACAGAAATGGATTGAATGGCAGAGTCAGTAAGAAAAACAGGCTTATTGGGGGCTGGAGTTGTCTTGGTTCTCCCTCACAGCAGAATTGTTAATCACAGAATGGCTGGGCTTGGAAGGAACCTCTGGAGATTGACCAGCCCAACCCTCCTGCTAATGTGGGTTGCATAGGATTTCATCCTTGTGGGTTTGGAAATATCTCCAGAAAACGAGACTCCACAAACTCTCTGGGTAACTCAGTCAATATCTGTCTGAAGATGTTTTGTGGATTATTGAGCACAAAAGTGCTTTCTGCATTTGTTGAATTCATTCCTTCATCTAATGGTTGCTGGGAAGTGAAAAATACCAGTTAAAAGCACCACCCCTTCTATTGCCTGATCTGCAGAGTGTGGCTGGCTTGGATCACCCCAGACCTGTGCAGGGACATGCTGTGGGGTCCCCTTGGCTCTGCTCAGTGCTCTTTCCAGCAGTCCTGGGCCACCTCCACGTTAAGTGGCCTAAATTTGTTTGCCAAGCCTGCCAGCCATGCACTCACATCATATCTGAGCCCTGCTGTGCAGTAGGAAGAAGGATGCCAGGAATCCTGCCAGGACTGAGCCAGCTCCTCTCCACCCAGGACACCCCACTTGGCATAAATCCCAATCTGCAAAGGACCCCAGCTCCATGGGGTCTCCTCTGTTGCTTTGTCCAGCACCACCCACAGCAGTTGGCTCATCATGTGGTGATGGCAGTGAGCTTCAGCCACCTCGTGTCCCAGTGCTGATTAGAGCAGTGCTGGTGTGAAACAATCCTCCCCTTCATCAAGGCAAAAAATTACTGGTTTGGGTAGAACATAGCTTTTACAAAAGCTACTTTAATATAAATCTCTATAAATATGAGCTCCAGGTTGCTGTGAGCGTGGGTGTGTCCAGGCCCACGAGAAAGTTTATCCGTGTGTGTGTTTGCACACACAGAGGGCAGACTGCTGCACTCCTGCCAGGATGCAGGGGCTGGGGAGTGCCCTGTTCCTGGGGAGCTTGTGAGGCCCTGGGTTTGCTCTGAGCACAGCAAGATTGCTCATTGATGCAGGCTCCTGGCAGCAGCCCCCTCTTTGTCAGAGTTAGATGTTCCCCCACATCGTGGGACACAAATATGTTCTTGTTTTTGCCTTCTATTATTCATGGGAGATTTAACACCATACCAGACAAACAAGCTGAGACGAAGTGTTGAACTCCTGTTGGTGACTTATAGACCTCTTGTTCTCTTCCTTTTGTTTAGATTTATTTTGAAATGTGAGAATTTACTTTGTAGTTGCATAACACAAAAGGGTGAAATCAGCCCTGATAGTTCTGCTAAGCCCCTGCCTTTCTGAAATCTGCTCTGTCTTTATTGGAAGGATCTAGTCAAGAATGAGATGGAAGGTTAAAATTTGATCTTTTTGCTGGGTGCATTGCTGCTTACTATAAAAATTACTCCTTCCACCTAATTTCATCAGAAAAAAAAAAAAAAAAAAAGAAGAGAAAGCTTTCTTGCTCTACAGAACTTTGTTAAAACACTGACTTTTCCAAACGATTTAAAAATCATTTGAATGCTAGATGAAATTGTAAGGCTAGTGTAGCCATTTTCCTACTTCAGTTGAATTTTGTATCTTAGACACTAAAGCCACACTTGCTCTGATTGTCTGCTGTCCCTTGGTGGCTGCTTTGGTCACCTGCAGTCTTGCACAGGCTTTGCATAATGCCAGAGGAACACTCTATTTCAAGAGAATACCATTCTGTTTCCCAAATCCCATTTGTTTTCCCCACGTGCCTAAAGCCCCAAAGGCAAAGCAGCCAATGCCGTTCTCGTGGGCAACAGGAAAAGCTCTGGCTATGAAGTCTGAATCCTTTACGTTACATATGGAAATAGGAAAAAGGTGCTTTCTGAAAATAAAGCCACACCTTTATGTGGCAATCTTTTTAAGCTTGTTTGCATGCTTTCATGTCTGTTACCCCAATACAGTTCACTGAGTCTCTCATCATCTGGGTAATCTGGCTGTTATTTTAAGTATTTCAGGGAATTTGCTGGCTTCAGGGATTTGCAGTCATGCTCATGGTCACTTGCAGCCCATGTTAACTGGCTGCTTGGCAAAGTCATGAACCTGCTACTCAGATGAAACATCCCAACTCCTGGGTGCTGGTCCTGGATCTGCAGTGCTGTGCTGCACCTAATTCTGATGGAAGAGATGCTTTGGGTAGGAAATTGCCTCTTTTAAACGATGCACTGTCTATCATGTAAACATGTTTAATTCTAATTTAATTCCTTATCTAGTGTGTAAAGAAGTCTTGTGGGTTTATAAAGGTAGAGAAGTTGGGGGAAAAGCAGGAAAAAAGCTGATCATTGGCATAACTGTGGTGCTCATTTGGAAGCCCTTAGGCAGAGGAGTAGCCCTTGCAAGTGATTTTACCCTGAGATTCATTATTAGCACTGTGCATCTTGGCCATGTGAGAGCAGAGGTCTGCACGTGTGATTCCAGGAAAGAAAAATTTTTGTCTTTTGCAGAGGGCAGCAGTCTTTCATCAGGATCATGACTTTGCCCCAGTTTACTCAGATCACCTGTGTCACTGCCAAAAACGAGATGTGATACGCCATTTTCAATGTCTTCTCTCTTTGGAAGTCCTTTTCCCCTTTGCATAGTCAAATAAAAGCTGGCCGAATTTTGAACTCATCTCTTCTTTTTGGCCAGTTCCATCTTGATCAGTACACCACCAAGGGCTTTCATTTGGAAGGTGCATTGTCCCAACCTGTTCCGAGATACAATTCCTGCAGTGACAGACAGCAAAGGCAGCACTGCCAACTGCCGGGGAGGGCTTTTGTGTTTCTCATTAACAGTTACACCATTATTTAAGGGCAATGAATTATTTTTTGAAAGCCTGGGAACTGGATTTAGAAAGGGAAAAACTGCACGCACAGCAAAGCTGCTGAGAGGAAGCCCAGCCTGTATGTTTAGAGTTTTAAATGATTGATGGAAACTTTCTGTCTTTATTTTCACGAGTGAACAAGCATCTGCTGTTGCAACTGCTGGTTAACAGGCTCTTTTCTCAATATGAAGTGGATCCAATTATATGCTCCATGCCATCCCAAGAGAAGCAGAGGAGTAGCTCAAAGCAGGACTATTTAATAAAGGAGAGGCATAGGATTATGGAGAGTGTAATCTTTGCTGTACTTAAATAGGCTGCACTGAAAGGGAATTTGCCTTTCTTTCTCTTCTGAAAACAGCTGTTGTAAGGGCAGAGAAAAAGTAACCCAGTGAACTGAATTTTCCCCTGTCTTTGTTCTTTTAATTCTCTGTTGAATTTTGTTTATTCTATATTAAAATATGTCCAGGGTTTATTTTTGTTTCATCCAAATCCCTATGAAAAAATGCTGCTCTTCCCACTGACTTTGGTGACCTTTGATCAAATTACTAGTGCTGTTTCTATGACAGTTTTGGCAATAAATTCAAAGATGTTGCGACAAAACAAAGTTTTCTTGACATTTATAAAAAGTGGCAAATTATCTTTAGAAACTTCTGGAGAAAAAGCTGCATGCTATGAAGGCATTTCTTGGTGTTCCAATTTTTTAAATTACATTTTGGTGTACTTTTGTCATCCTGGAGATCTGTGTTCCCTGCTTAAACTCAGTTTGCAGTATTAGATAAGGCTGTATTTTTCAGTGGTATTTCTCCCATGATCCCTCTCCTCTGTTATTTTCAGCCACCACACTCTCTTCCATCCGATGCACTTTTTCCAGCTTGAAGACAGAACTTCTGCCGGTGGCAACTGGGAAAATGCAGTGTAACAGTTGTTTATGACAGATTGTAATTTGGTCCCCTGTCATTTTGTAACTTTTCCATCAACAGCCCAAGTAAATTTTCCTTCCCTATCTTTCCCACCACCTGTGAAACTTGCCCTTTCTTTGCCCCCCCTTACAGCAAACACTTCTGCAGTCAGACAGCTTTGGGTTATGCTCTGTAGTTCCTTCCATGGATGCATGTATATTCCTTCCATGTAGTTCCTTCCTAGTATGATCTGCTGCTCCTACCATCTGCCCTGGTTGCATCCTGTTTGACTTAAAAATTCACAAAGGAAGTATTTTCTTACTCTCTACTAGACCAGCCACAGCGTTCCTTTGTGGGAAATGTTAAAGGTAAGAAGGCTGTGAAAGCAGGCCCCAGAAACAGAAAGAGCAGAAGAATTTAGAATTAGCTGCAACTGCAAAGCTTGAAAGTAGAAAAAGTTACGATAGTACAGCAAGCCAGGACATGAAACAATAGTCTGGGTCTTAGGTTTGGCTAGGATAGATCTTAAGGCTGCAGAAAAATATGCTTAGGAAGATAGTAGAAAGTTTTAAGCTCAATAATGGAGTATTGTGCTGTTAATAGAAAGCATAGAAGCAAGCATTGTTTGAAGCAGGTGCACATGTGCTTTTAGTGATTGGCTAGAACAATTGTCTGTATTGCTTTAGCAATACACCGTTGGCTGGAAAACTTTTAAAATGCCCTGTAACAAAGAGATCTTTGGCTGCTGCTGACAAGATGTGAGCTATTTCCACCTTTCAATTGTCTAAAACCCTGTTATGGTGCTGATGCCACAATAAAAGTTCAAGGAAGGTCTAGCAGTAGTCTCATCCCATTCACACTCAAACCTCCAACACATTCCTCAATTGGCCTCAGCCTTCTGGTCTTGTTTCTTGCTCTGCAGTGTGCCCATGAAATGCTTTGCTGAGTGTCAGGCAGCGAGTTTTGCAGGGGATGAGCAGCTTGGGTGGCTTCTGTGGGCTGAAGGTTCAGCACTGAGCCCTTCTGCAGCCAGAGATGCAGAAGAGCTGCCTGCAGAGGGAAAGTGCTGGAAATATTTGTGTTGATAAACACTTGCAGAAGTATTCTGGCTGGAAGTGTCAGGAATATGCTCTGTAGTACAGCTTGTGGTGGGTACTAACCTTTTCTTTCAAAACTTTCAATACTGCTCTTTCTTACTTAGGCACTTTGCTTGCTTTCTAAGAGACTTTCCTGAATCTTGTCTGTTTGTAAACTCCTGGTCGCTCTCCAGGGCTGATTCTCTTCGGCTGGATCATTCCTGGTCCCTGAATAGGGAGCTGCAACTTCACCTGGACAGGAACATGAGTTGTACAATTATTTTCTAGCCTGAAGATTGTGAAAAAGCATATTCACATGAGTACTGTAGATGTTTACAGCTTGAGTATTTATGTAAATGCATTTCCATGCAGAATTCAAGCTTTTCTTGAGAATTTGAAATGTATGTTTGGTCTTATTTTTGCTCAACATATTTCCTTTTCTATCCTAAATATTACAGAAAGCAGAGTTATCTGATGATCCTCTTTAGTTTTTCCCCAATTTTTCTTTATCTCTCTTCACTGAGGGGGCTTTCAGCTTTTCATTCACGAAAATGATTCACTCTTCATTTATTCCAATGCTCTTGCTGAGACCCTGCAGGTCACTTTATAGCCCACTGTGCAAGCTGTTAACTGAAATTCTTAGGACTCTTTTTCTAAACCAACTATTTCCTCCAAATTGATGGTGTAATCTGGTGTAGTTTAAAGCCATTTTTGCTAGT
>VYZR01012026.1:0-10284 GCA_013400675.1 Oxylabes madagascariensis | reverse complement strand
TGGTGGTATCCTGTCCCACAAGAGAGATGAACCAGTAACCCCCTCTTACCCTTCTCTTATAGATTATCATGTAATTGCATAATCAAACTTTTAATTTAAAGTTGTACTGGAAGCAGTGTTTAATATAGTTTTGTGGACCTTTTCTGGACCTTTCACATTAGAATACAACATAGTCCTTAAGGAAATAAAAGGGATGTAGATTCACCTTCCTGTGTCACTACCATTCCAATCTACTGATAAGACATTTTGCTCCCCATCATGGTCTTGTCTTACAAAGTAGAAAAAAACCCAAAACAACAACAACAAAAACAGATAAAAACCCAAACAAAAAAAAAAAAAACCAAAACAAAAAAAAACAAAACAAAACAAAAAAAAACAAACAAAAAACCCCCCAAAAAACACCACCAAAAAAAACCAAACAAAAAACCCCCACCAAACAACCACAACACAGAATCTCAGGGCTGATCTACAATGCTCTGCTGTTGCAGCAAAGATGATGATTCTTATCCTATACCCCCATCCCCTTCCTTAAAGCACAAAACCAGCCAACGACTCACTCAAAATTCAGTGGTGGCCATGAAGTCTTCAGTGATGATACTGAAGGTATGAACGTGCCTCCTGGCCAGTGAGTGAGAGGCTCTAACACAAGTCCACTCGCCAACTGGCACTTACCTCCAGGCTTCTGGGAGATTTCACCTCTGCCTGTGTCTAAATGGGCTGGTATTGCTACGATTTTCACTTGTCAAAAAAGGTAGAAACCCACAGAGATCTGTTGTGAAGCCCGAGTGTTAGCAGCCTGATATCAGTAAAAGTTTGGCACAGAACGTACATGGAAGTTTTCATGTTCCACTTAACCCACTCCATCAACAACGCCAAATGGGACACAGGTGAAAAACTCAAAGATGTTCTCATTGTTTAATTATATGAACTGCGGTTTTACACCAGAAATCAGTGTCCCCCTTTGCTTGACACTTGGTAGACACTTGGTAGATCATTTCCAGTTGTCCCTGTATAAGGGACCAGGTGCAGCCCCTCCTGGTTGGTAAAATCCCAGCCACACTGTAAGTGTGCACATCTGCTCATGTGAGTGGACAGACCTCTTCTGACCACTAGGCGCCAAGGCAGCAAAGAAGGCTGCTCATTAAGGCCTCCTTTTGTAACTGGAACCTAAAACATCCATCTGAACTGCAGTTGGTACTTGTGGGAAGTACTTCCCACTCTGCAGGGCTGTGAGTGAGGAGGCAGAGCTGGGATCTGCTCCTGCCAGGCTGAGCATGGAGACACGTCCCTTTCTCTCATCCTCACCCTTTTCTCTCCCTCTTCGTGGTCTGTGAGCAGAGGAAAGCCTGTCTCATCCTGCTTGTATGTGCACTGCCCTGCAAAATATGGTCTTGATCGCATCTGTGGTTTACAGGCTTTATTATAGGACGTAGAAACAATGGGAGTTTTATTACCCTGAATGTATCATTTCTGTTTGAATACTCCCTCAGCATGGTGTTCTGACTCCAGGCTTGCCCAAAGAGGCTCACATAGTAATTAAAAGATTGCTAATATTGCTAATGCTGTTCAGAGCATAATTCCACATCAAAACTCTGCTTGGATTTTGGGGTCTTTTAAACATCCAAGTTTTATCCCACTTCAATTCAGCTTCTGAGACTCCTCTCCACAGTGGATCTAACCAAGGGCCTGAATCCAACCATACCCTGAATGAAGCTCCAGATTGTATAGCTTCAAGTGATCTTCCCATGTATGAAATTGCATGCTGTACTGCTTTGTAGAACAGAAGTTCTTGGTCAAGTGCTTTTGGGCTCTATTATGTAGAAATGCAATAAAACCAACTTTTCCAGTTGGTTTATAATCTATGTTTATTATAGCCCCAAAAATTCATACCCTGGAGATAAAGCTGGTAAGTCTCACTTCCCAATAGAAGTTTATCCCAAGTCGAGCTGAGAAAGACTTTCACACCATGACCCAAAATATGGTTGTCACCAGAGAACTCCATCACAGTCTACAAATGAGGGTGCCACTTTGCTTTTTACTTCTTTCAGAGACAGGAAATACAGCCTGCAGATCCCAAAGTCAAGTTAAAATCATTCTGCCCACCTCTTGCAGTTAAAAAAGAAAACAACCCTGCTAATTACCACAGTGAGGAGCTGATTTTCATAAAAGCTCAGTTCCTATTTTGGCACAGAGCTAATTGGTTAGAAGTCCTAAGAACTATGTACACTGATTAATGGTCTCTTTCAAAATATGTCACAGTGGGAGCTGCTAGTTTGTGAACAATTGTGAAAATCTCCCCTCACATTAGCAATATTAGCAAAAAGTTTTGCATCTGGTGCTTAACTCTGGTGAGGGTCTAAATATGGCCATTTATTGTTAAAAACAGAGGTTTCTCAGTGGAAAACTGCAGTGGAACTCTATGGTTTGACTCAGGAGTAGTACAGTCTTTGGAGGTTGTAGTGGGTTGACCCTGTCTCGATGCCAGGCACCCACCAAAACCTCTCTATCACTCCCCTCTGCAACTGGACAGGGGAGAGAATATATAACAAAAGTTCCAGGGGTTAAGATAAGGACCATGAGAGATCACTAAATACCATCACAGGCAACCCAGGCTTGAATTGGAGATATTAATTGAATTTTTTCCTAACAAAATCAAAGCAGGATAATGAGAAGTAAAAAGAGGTCCTAAAAACACTTTTCCCCATCCCTCCCTCCTTCCCTCCCTGACCTCCTGCCCCAGCAGCACAGGGAGTTGGGAATGGGGTTTACTGTCAGTTCATCACAGGTTGCTCCTGCTGGTGCTTAGGGAGAAGAGTCCTTCCCCTGCTCCAGTGTAGGGTTCCTCCCGTGTGAGACAGTTCTCCACAGACTTATGCAATATGGGTTACTCTTCCATGGGGTGCAGTCCTGCAGGAACAGGCTGCTCCACTGTGGGCTCCACAAGGTCACAAGTCCTACCAAGAAACCTGCTGCAGCATGGGCTCCTCTATCCATTTGTCTGCAGGTCCCTGCCATGGCCATCCCATGGAGTCACAGCCTCCTCTCTGGCATCCCTCTGCTCTGCTGTGCCTCTCCTCCATGGGCTGCAGATGAATCTCTGCATTCCCACGGCTCTCCATCGTCTCAGGGACACAGCTGCCTCACCATGGTCCTCACCACGGGCTTCAGGAGAATCCAAACTCTGGTGTCTGGAGCACCTCCTGCCCCTCCCTCTCCTTTGACCTGGGCAGCTGCAGGGCTGTTCTTCTCACATGTTCTCCCCTCAGTCTTCTCTGGCTGCAATTACATTTGCACAATGCCTACCTTCTTTTTCTTCTTATGTGTGTTATGACTGAGATGTTTTCATAATCTGTAACTGGCCCAGCCTTGACCAGCAGCATGTCTGTCTTGGAGCTGTCAGGGATTGGCTATGCCAGACACAGGGGAGGCTTCTGGCAGCTTCTCACAAAAGCCACCCCTGTAGCCCCCCACTACCAAAACCTGGCCACACAAACCCAACACACCATTTCACATCACTCCTCTAACAGTAGGATACTGTCTATTTCTTTCTTCTCTGTTCTCTCAACCCATTTTCTTTTTAGCATGGAGAAAAATTTTCTTGGCACTCCATCTAGTCATGATCAGCCAGGAAGTGTTGACTGTGTTGCACTTTCATTGCATTAAACCTGTCAACCTAATATGAGAATAAACTCAAATTTGCTGGTAAACACACCTAGGGCACCAGAAAGCAGTTCTACCAAGCTACAAGCATGTAATTTCTAATGAGTCTTTTGACTACTTGTACGGTGTGTGTCCTCTCCATCTCATAAACCAAGAGTAAGAGCTGCCTTTTCCACAAGGAAACTGGCATTGCATTTGTGGGAGCAAGAAGTTGCTTCCAAAGCATATTACGAAAAGCAGTTTGTCTGAGCTGTATCATCAAGGTATCATCCTTCTCTCACTTTTTGAGCAGTTTTTTTGAGAATGATGAATTGTAGTCATAACTGCATTCAATTAATTTTTCCTCAGCTGGTTCTTATAGTGTGTTTGTACTAAGTGTCCTCTAACAGCTGATAAATCATCCCTGAGTGGCTGCAGAGGCAGCAGCAGTGACATACACTGGACTGACGACAGGAATGTGCCACACCATGTCTCTTGTCCCCTTTTTCCGGAAAGAATTTTGTGACCTTTGGTGGCATTTGCAGGAAGCCATTTTATACTGATGTTCCATGGCTCTATTGATCTCTGTGTAATATTAATCTTAAACAAACAGGCCATATAATTTATGTAAACTCCATAGGTAATTAAATTCCTTCCAGCAAAGGTCAGGGCAGAATATTTAAGATTTCATTTGAATAGAAATTACAGTTAAAAATGAAGGGGGGAAAAAAGAAGAGGGAAAGGAAGAAATTTGGAGCTTGTTCTATCAATTATTACGGTGTAACTAAGAAGAATCAAGTTACTTCTCAGGGGCTCATCTGCACACACAGTTTGGAAATGTTTGCCTAGAATGACTTATAAATAACTTAAATGTTTGAACAGTTGCAATGGATAGTGAATCCATTAGACGGATAGCGAAAACATCACCTTTTTTTCAAAGAGAACTGAGACTCTCCTTAAATGAACAAAGCACATCTTTGTCACTGATGATGACTGTAGTATCCATTCTTCCTTCACCACGATCTCAGGGCCATGGAGAGCATTATTTTTCTGTTTACCTTCCAATTTCAAAAATCTTTGAATTTTAGTGTTGAAGCTTTTCTTCTACCAGAATAATATGTGTTCATTGGACAAATCCAGATGCTCATATTGAATGCATAGCTTCTGAGAAAGGACATTGAACAAAAATTACTTCATGACAAAATTTCATGCTTTGAATATTGTCTTTTTTTGCTCGATATGTCCCAAACTATCAGAATGTTGTGCCATGTTTGGGAAAGGCTTGCATAATTTCTACTTCTTATCTGATGAAATAGTCTCTGTCTGAATTCAACAGAGGACTGTCACAAGGCTGAGAGGACCTAGGCTGGACGTGGAGACATTCAGCTGGTGAAAACCTGGGAGCAATCCAATCTATGGAGAAGGTTTCAGCAAGTGTTACAGTCACTTTCTCCTCCAGCTGAGAAGGGTCTACACTCATAGAGAAGGCTGAGGTATAAAATACTCTCAGTTACAAAATAGCATAAGGGGTACAGGTAGGATTTTTCAGAGCAACTCTATTGTCTTTTTCACCCCACTGAGTGGCTTGTAAATGCTGCTGTGAAGTGAGGTAGTGGCTGATCATCACTGAGAAATGTAATCCTGGTCTCATTTTACTGCCATGCATTGTCACGTCCCAGTAATTTGCAGGAATTACTGTGTAAAAGTAAAAACACTTGTCCCCATTCAGCAAGTGGTGACCACTAGGAATTCAGAAGCAAAGAGCATCTGCAGCTGCATCTTAAACACTGGCTGCCCACTGCTCTGAGCCAGCTGCAGCACCTGCTGCAGGTCTTGCTGCTGCAGGTCTTGCTGCAGTCCTACTCCCATCAAAGCAGCATCTGTCTCACCAGCTTTGCAGCAGCATCTTCCACCTTGCAGCTGGCTGCCTTTGCTCGGTCAGGGCCATCTGCCTCCACACTGCCTGTCTCTGTTACTGGTATGATTGGGATCACATCTGCTCCTCCACTGGCTGCTGCTCTCATTATGGCTGCAATGTCATACACTCTTGTGCCTTCTGCTGCTGTTACTGCCATCATGTCACAGGCATCTGACTCGGGTCTTGACACAATTACTTAAAACCTCTGCTCTTGTGCTGACTTGAGGTCACAAGTGTAGTTGAGCTGATGTGAACTAAAGATTCATCTAAAGCCATGTTTCTATACCACTGGCCATCTCCACACACTAAGGAGGAAGATGTAGGCACTCTACAATTAGTAGATGTGGGAAGATTGATGCTGATCTTTCCTTGCTCCTGCAGTTGGTGCAGCAGCTATAGAATTAGCTGGGATTTGGGAGAACTCGGTTCAGATTCTGCTTCACAACCAATTTATTCTATTACTTAGGCATAGATCTATTGTGGAGTTTTACACTTCATGTCACCAGGGCCCATTTGCTGGTGATTGGTTTTCACTATGAAAAGAAACCTTAGTGTTAAAGTTCCCCATGCAATGGATGAGGTTATAAGATGAGGTTATAAGAACCTCAGGAATTTTCTCAGAAGTTGCAGCACTGAGAAAAGACTTCCCCACAAGAAATGGAAATGACACGGTCACCTTCTTTCATGCAGGTGAAACCATCCCCTGGAGGGATGTGCCTATTTCTTTTCAAAATGAAAGAGGACTCGGTCTTTCTTTCTCAAACAACAGCTGACATGCGAGTGCTCACTTTCCCCTCTGGATGCAATGGCAGCACTGAAAAAAAGTAACAGAAGGATGAGATATCAGTGAGTTTTGGCTGTCAGTTTGAAGTAATGCCTTCCCACCCCCCCAGTCTCCACCAGAAGACTGCCTCAAAATCAATAAAGAGGTGGGTGTATGTAGGGAACTTTCTCATCTATAAGCTCTGCATACTGTGCTTAAAAATTCAACAGGTGACGGGGAAAGGGATGGACCACCCACCCTTAGGCACTGAAGAGAAAATCTGAGCTGGGTTGTTTATCATCTGCTATGGCTCCCACAAGTGTAATGGTGATAGTTATGTAAAACAACAGCTTCAGGTTAAAAAAAAAAAAAAAAACAACAAAAAAAAAAGGGGAGAGAGAGAGAGGAAAAGAACTAGCGTTGTAGCTCTGCTCTGAAAGACTTCCTATTGCTGGTTATTCAATGTGTTCACAGGTTTTCCCAGTAAATCTCTGCCATGCAGTAAAATTCAGCTGGTTACCCACAGAATTACAGAAACAAATTGAACTTTCTCATTTTCTTGTAAGCAATCATACTTGCAGGCCAAAGGCTCAACTCCTCACACACGTCCCCCTCAGGCCTGTCTTCACTGACGTATGCTGGCGCACCCAGTATTCTTTACCAACCAAAAGTCATATAACCATGGTGGCATGCTCTGCTAGAGTAGTAAGTCACCCCAGTTGAGCCACTAAGTCCTGAGAAGAGGCTGGGCACCTCAGCTCAATCACAGACCTTACAAATATATTGATTTGTGTTCAGGCTCATGGCTCCTAATGTGTCATTGAGCTTATACAAATCTATACAAGTCTGTCCTGGAATATTTGTAAGACTTCTCTGACTCATTAGTAGAATACCTCAGCATATTGTGGTATGTCTCCTTCCCTCTCCTTCTCTCTCCTTCTCCTCTCCTCTTTATAGTTCTAGTCCCTACTCCCTGTACATGTTTTATTACGGTGCACTTTTATTACGGTGCACTCTGTCACACCCACTGCAGTGGATGCTGTGGGGAGTTTGTGATGGCACAGTCTGACAAAGATGAGTGAGCCCCACGCTTGCTGATCTCAAGACACTCCAGTATTCTCCTAGAAGGCAGCAGGCTCTGTCTGGGTGCTTACATTGCAATAATTGTGTAACATTTGCAGAATCAGCAGTCCAATCTGGCATCGAAATGATCCGCACAAGCAGCTGGTCTCATGCCTGTCTAGTCAAACTAGACCAAACCTCTGAACCTTTTGAGGTTCACCCATCACTAATAATTAATATTTGACTTTGATAAAGCTGACATTTGGTTTATACAGGCAGACTAATAAGCTCCAAGAAGGCTTAGAAATCCTATCAAGTAAAGTGTTGCATTACAAATCTTAAAAATTACTTTAAAAATTAACATAATCTACTGCTGGGCACGTTAGTATATTAATGTGATTGGAAGCGTGACCTCTTTCTGCTAACTTTCCAAGTGACCCCGGTAAATCTGTGGCATTTCTACTTATGTTAGAGATAACTAGTTTCTACAGACCTGTAAAAATATAAGATACAGAGAATGTAGATAAAAAATTCTGTATTTTCAGGGCTTTAAAATTTTCTGTTACAGGCTTTTCTCTTACATGAACGTGTTTTGTATTTAATGAGTAGCCCAAAGTTTATGTGTTTTATGCAACTGGTTCTGTCTGGGCTTTTTTCTTTGGTTTTCCATTTCTGAGGCAGATGTTATCTTTATGGTTAAAGAGGTTTGGGACTCCCTCTGTGATATTTAAAGGGACTCAAAGCTTACTAATTTTAATTTCAGTGGCTGCAGCTAGCAAGTAGTGGGAGTTACTGACCTTGAGATGACATGCATGAAAGGACAAAGTGTAATGGGGACTTTGTCACATCTCTCTGTGTTTTTGTTGGACAGTAGCTGTAATGTGCATCTGTGTCTTTTAGATGTGTCATTTCCCTCCCCTGGCTTGTGGATGGACATCATCTGGAGGACATGGATGATGCAGTAGAGGATAATATACTCAGTCACTTGCACAAGGGGAAGAAAACAAGGAAGAGGGAGGAAAAAAGATGAAATGAAAAGTAGGAAGCAATGTGTTTTCTGATATCTTCATGTTCCTTCACCCTGACTCAGAATGAAAGGTTTGCTTGCAGTTCTTAATCTATTTGGAGCACAGAGCTAAAGCCAGATACAATATTAATGATAAACATTAGCCCTCACAAATTGCTAAACCTTTTTTCTGCTTTTGATGTTCCTTCTTTAACACAATGTTGTTTCTTCCTGTTCCTTATCTACTCCTTGCCTTCTGTGAGCATGGATCCCATCTTTCTTTGAATTATGGGTCTTCATCAGCATATGGTGATTGCTGCCCTCTTCACCAAATATGCTGGGTGTCTCAGTATGTCTTAAACAGATGAAAGCAAATTTTCCTCATTCTCCATCTTCTGAAATGACTGTTGACTACTGTACAGTTTGTCCCAGCTCCTTGTGATCGGACAGCAATTAACATAGCAAGAAACATGGCACACAGACCTCAGAGAATATGTGTGAAATCTGAAAAAAAAAATGGACTAAGGGGTAGAGCAAGGAGAGGGAGTAATGAAGAATGATAAATTTGCAATAGAATGGAGTTGTTAAGCTTCTTCTGAATATAAACTGAATTCACTAGATGATATTGAGTCCGAATAATTGGAGAGAATTTTTAAAATGTTGACAGTCTCATCTCACGCACGCACGCACACACACACACACAAACATTTTGGCAGGAGAAAGTCTGTTCAGTCTGAACTGCATTTTTCCCAATGCACTTTATCCCCAGATGAGCTACTGAAGAGGAAAAAAGAGAAATTTCTTCCTGCAGGTCTAGGCTACTCGAGCTGCAGGGAGTTGAAGGTGTGCATCTCCTTTTTAACATCTTGGATATTCCCCAAACGCGCTGGGCTGGCTTAGCGGCCATCTGTCTGAATTGACTGTGCTGTCCCTGGCTCAGCTGACCACCCAGCCTGAACTCTGCAAGGGGGGCTGCCTGGCTGCGGTTGGTTTCTTCCCCAAATAGCTCTAAAGTGTGGCTTGCTGTGTGTGCTTTCAGTAAAATTATGCTACTGTTCAGTTCTCCACTTGATTAAAATGTATCTTTCAGCATTTAAGGGTGGGCAGTGACTTCCTGGGATTAGAAAGGGAAGTGAACTGGCTGGAAAGCAGCGAGGAAAGTTGTTTACGAGTAGTGTGAGGGCAGAGCAGCATGTGTTGCTGAAATCTGGGGCTTGGCTGCATTGCTCAACTCCAGTTACAGATCTGCTAAATACCTTCGGAGTCCCGTTTTCTTTCCTAATAGTACACACAAGGACGCTTTTACCAGAAGAGTGATTCATCTGCTGTGGTATTCCAGATAAATTTCGGGAGAGCAGGCTCCCTTGGGCTGACAGTGTATCATTTGCCTCAGGACAAATGCCCTCACAGCCTGTCAAGTTGGCTGAACACAGGCTTCTGAAGAATTGGACTTTTTCAACATGGAAGATTTCACTCAGCATAACAATTTTTCTTCCCATGATAAACGTTTTGAACAGCTTTGGAAATCCTTTCATGGCTGTGGCAGGAGAGGCACCACAATCCACAGGAAGTACAAGTATTGTGAATTCACAAGTACAGTCACTACTTCACAGGTCTGTGTGAAACGTGAGTGAGCACACTGAGGTGCCTCTTCACTAATTTATAGAAATGGAAAACTTGGTGATTTTCAAGGCACGAATGTTGTAGTGGCTGTCAACTTAATGAAAAAGAATTGTTCTCACCTCAATTTCTGTTTCAAAAAGAAATGAGTTGATAAAAGGAACCTATTGTAAGTCTTTTAATGACCAATTTTTAAAGCAGTCAAAACGCTGGCTTCCTGAGGAAGCCAATAGTTGATTTAAAAAGTTGTTTTTGGTGGTGATTTTTGTTTTATTT
>VYZR01012011.1:2238-16672 GCA_013400675.1 Oxylabes madagascariensis | reverse complement strand
GGGAGCGGCGGCGGCTCCGGGCCCGAGGGACGAAGGCGCCGCTCCGGAGCGCGGCCGAGCCGCCCCCCGGCAGGGTGTGTGGGGCGGGGAGGGGCCGCGGGGGGCCCGGCCCGGCCGGAGCCGCCTTCCCGCCTGCAGGCCGAGCCCGGCCTTCGGACGGGGGGTCGCGGTCGGGTTGTTCTGCTGTTCACTCCTCTGTGCCGTCTTTGCACGTACAGGCTCGAAGAAGAAGGGGTTTAGTGAAGTCGCGCTCAGCTTAAATGGGGCGCTAGCTAAAGCAGCTCTGAGGAGTCCGATTGTGTGCCTTACTGCCTTGCGCTGGAGCCAGCAGAGGAAGATGCGTGTTTTTATCCTTGTGCAACGCCGGTCTGTCTAACTACTGAACAGAGCGATGTGCTGAAGTTGGAGATCCTGACAAAATGGGAGCACTTGTGTTCTCTGCGACCTGCAGTTTCCTTCTAGCTCTGGTGCAAGGGCACAGCTTATTCACATGTGAGCCAATTACTATTTCCAGATGTTCAGGAATGCCTTATAATATGACTTTTTTCCCAAACATCATGGGACACTATGATCAGGACACGGCTGCACGCAAAATGGACGTAAGTTATTCCCCGCCGCCCCCCCCCCCGCCCTGATAGTATGTAACAAATTTGTCATTAAGGAATTATTTGGGATACCTGTTGCGTTGCACTGAATGACAAGGCTGGTAATGGTTACCGAGTAGGTGTTTTTTCAAACAGTGTTTCAGAGTTCCTTGGTTGTATAAGCACTATGTAAGGGAGCTACCGACTTCCTCCCTCCACCCTGCCTTAAATCCTGTGTTAGAGTGGAAGAGGAATGGGTGTAGCACAGCAATGTGGCTATTCAGAGCATTTTGGCAGAGCTGATGAGATGTAGCTCTGACATCTTACTGTTATACAGAACAATTGTTGAAATTCTCAGGGGAAATAGTTTATGATATCCTGGCCTACCTGAACTCAGTGCAGAAATCATATTTAGAAGATGCTCTTTGCTTCTCTCTCACCTTACATCTACTAAGGAGAAGCACTTGAAGTTATTCTTAGCTCTATTCTCCATGGTGGGTTTTGCATTCTGTTGTCTTCTGACTGGATGCTGAAACTTCTGACTGAAAGAGCAACGTTACTCTTTTAAACAGAAAATAAGCACTTTTCTTACCTGAACTGACTGTAAGTGTGGCTCCCCTGAGAATATGCCACGTTGTGGAAAGGCTTTGCCCATAGCAATACCTGTAAAGGGCGAGAGCCTCTCTGGGTGAGAGGCTTGTAAAACAAGTTTTAAACCTGTTTTAATAATGGCTTTTCAGTGGTAGGAGGGGGAAAATCTTAACACAGGTCTTGAAAAGCTCAGTGTCTTTTGCTATGCAGAGAATGAAACAGAAGTGAGGTGAATATTAAGTTCTTTTTAAAAAAAATTATATGTGGTGTTGGAGGTACTGCTGCTAAAATCTTATTTGCATATTCTTTACTGAGCTTGGAGGAGGAGCTTGGTTCAGTTGCCAAAACATGTTTTTAGTGGTGCTTGTTATAATCACGATTCCCTGTTTGGCCGCCAGTTGCCAGCCCGGAATAGCAGAGCCTTTGAACTCACATTGTTTCTGTCAGCCCGGTGTAGATGTATGGGAAGTTCTGGTATCAAATGTTAAGCCATCTATGTGCAAGCAACTGAATTTGGCTGCAGATCTCTGACAAATTAAGGGGTTTTAAGTTGGAAGGCAGGCTGTAGGCTTCAGTTGTGAACTGTGCAGTGCTTCTCTAGTCACCATTTTCAGGAATGCTTTCTGCAGTGTCTGCTACTTTATCTCCTCAGATACAGTGCTGCGTCTTACTTGGTGTGTGTTAACTCAACCGTTGAGCCAGCACTTGTCAGTATTTGTGCCTTCCAGTCATGCTGCTGTTAGGGCAGAGAGACCACAGAGATTTTTATTAGGTTACCGTGACTGACTTTTCTCAGCTGTCAGTAACTTGTGCCTAGTGCATGTGTGCAGGGAGTTCCTTACATATAGCTACCTGCCTTCTTGTATAGCTATTTCATTAAAAATTATGAGGTAGTGAAAAGTTTTGTTGTTTTCTCTCTTCTTCCATCCTGTCACCTTTATAACTTGACTACTATAGTGTTGGATCACTACTCAGCCAACTGGCTGGGTGGCTGTGGAGAACAAGTGTCTATTAGAATTTGATTTGCATACCCTCTGTGATTTGCTTCCTAGTCTCCTGTCATTCCTGCTGCCTGGCTTCTAATTTGGTATTCCTAACTACTGTGGCGCTGTGCAGGCATTTCTGAACTGCCTCGTGTGTGGTGGTCTGTCTGCCTTTGTTTGTGGTCCAGCAATGATGATGGATTACAAAGGGAATTTTTAAGACAGCTTTTTTTACAGGTGAAAGGGTCTTTGCCCACATTCTGTATGAAGTTTGTGTTGAATCCACTGCTAGTGGTTAGATTCAGAATTAACATGTAAAAGCTAATAGTGGTTCTTTACTGGGCCTTCTTTCTGAGAGGGACCAGTGTGTACCAGTGTCACATATTTTGATGCCATTCTTCATGTCATTCAGTAACAGCACCAGTTTGTCCGTAGTTGACTGCAACAGAGAACCTTCTCGGGATTGTCAAAGGGTTCTGCTTTTCAGGGGACTTACTGTTGCAGCAGGGGAGGAGGAGTCACTCACTTCTGGAATAGTGTTTAATCTCAGTTTGTGGCCATAACGAGGTAGCAGGTTAGAAGGTGGAGGAGACTATTGTTGTTTTAAGAGCTTAATTTTTTTTTGTAATTTTCAGTCCAAACTTCATTCATACCAAAGAAAGAATTTTATTAGCATGTTTTCACTCTATAGAAGTGCTTTCTTTTGATCCTCAGTAGGAATGCTTAAAGACTTTCTTTTTAAATTCTGTCTTGCTCTTCCCCCTCCCCTCCCTTTGCCTGTTCTCAAAATTGGGCATGAGATTTACATCTTTGCATGTAAGGTCTCAGAGGGTTTTGAGGTTGAGGCCTGCAGTATTTTGCTCCCTATATCATAACTGACTTTGAGTAAGATGCTTGATCATACAATTCTAAGGCACAAGGTAGAGACTCCTTCCAGAAATCAAAAACATTTTGTACAGAGAGAGCCGTAATGTTAATCCAGTTTTATGTTTCTATCCCCTCTAAGAATTTTATGGGAGTGTTAACTCTCCAAAAGGACGAAGATTTGTCAAGGGGACAAGTCTCATCTCAAGGTGAAGTTCACTCTCCAAAACAGTGGTAACTCACAATGCCCCACTCTGAAGGCTCTACAGGTGTGTTCCGCTGCAACAGAGGGAGCATTGTATAGCCAGAAGAGCTGTGCTGCAAATGTGTTAAATTGGTATTTCTGGATGGTGTCTTCATAGTAATCCTCCAGGAGAGGCTGATGTGGAGCTGCTGTCTCAGGTAGTGGTTGTCTTCCAGGAAATCAGCTGATACATGGTCTTACAATACTGCCTCATGTATCAGCTATTCATAATAATGTCCTATAAACCAAAACACTGAAGCACTAGAGCAGGAGGATGACTAACTCATGTTAGTCATGACATGGGCCTCTGTTATGGATGTTCTGGCTAGTGAGGATGGTCCCTCTGGGATCTTGTTTTCTGCAATAAAAAATACGTCATTTCCAGTTGCTCCCTCCATTCACATATTTATTTATTTAGTTTAATTCTGAGCTTTCAATTTGACAGACTGAGTTTTAGCTTCTTGAGTTTTACTTTATATTTGCATTAGTTTTGTTTACACAACAAATGGTGTCTTTAGTAAAGTAAAACCTAGGAAAGTAACTGAAAAGTAAAACTTTAGGAGAGTAAAGCTTTTGTGGTGTGAAGTTTTGTGTATGTTTGCTAAACAGCTGCATGACTGTGGAACCTGAGTATTTGCAGATGCCTACCATCTCTGTGTCTCAAAGCAGTTTAGCAGTAACTGCTGTTGTTACTACTAGTTCAGGTTGGGAGGTGGAAGATCTAGGGTTTGTCTGATGAGGAAAATAAATGGACATAACAAGACCTGGTTCATTACAGTGATACTTAAATAGGTGTAACTCCCTCTCGTGGTCATCCACAAAAATAAGTCACTTCTAATTCCAAAATAATCCTGCTTTAACTATCCTGGAATAGGTTGTCAACTGAAGGCATTATTCCATCAAGGCAGAAAGTTACTGTGTTGTAACTTACATTCATATCTCTTAATCTGTTCTGCAGTTCTGGAATGTGTCCACAGGAGACAAGCCCTTAAGACTTCCTGATGTGGTCAAGATCCACAGGTCTGTAGAAGTACAAAGGGAAAAGGCTTGCCAGTGAGTTTTTAGAGCACACTATAGAAAAGACTGGAAAATGTTGCACAGAGAACAATGAAATACCTCAGAGAGACTGAAAAAATGGTTCAGTAGTGAGTTTTCCATTCAGTTCTGAGTTCGTGGCCATGTGCCAGAATTTGTGTGTGCGTGTCTATGGAGGCTTAAGTCAGCTGGCCGCAGCAGTGGCAGAAATTGTGTGGGAACTGGGGTCGGTTTGAACAAAGCTGTTTAGAGGGGGTTAAAAAGTACCTTCAAAAGTTTAACACTGAAGTTGCATGAGTTAAAATTTGTAATGTAATGGCCTCATCTGCTTCCACTAAATCCAAAGTTAATTCAATATAATGATACTTAAAAAAACCTGCAAACCTGATGTCTGCAAGCTTAAATTGGTACGCGTGTGTGTGTATACACACAGGAAGGAAAAAGCTGTCTGCCACTGCAGGTTGGGAGTTTTGAGGAAATAAGTGCTGTTTTGTGAAAAGGTTATTACTGGGATAGCCTGCAAAGTTGCACAGGTGTGAATTTACTTAATCTCTAGAGACAGCCATCTTTGCTTCTTGCTTGTACTCCACATGAGCAGTGCTTGGTGTAATACTTGAACCACTGCTACTTAAAACTTGAAGCTTAAATCTCAGCATCTTTTAGGAAAACAGTCAATATTCTCTATCTGTTTGGAGTTACATTTTGTCCCTGGTGCTGCCTCAGATCCTAAAGTGGAGAATATGTGCAGAGGCATGGACATTGACCCAATGGAACAAGCACAAAGGAGTCTTCAATTCATATTTTGTTTGTAACATTTTTGTTGTCTCTTTACCATGGTACTATGGAGGAAGGAAGGCTTTTGTAAAATGTGGTAAATTTAGAACATCATGTGTTACTGTGTATAAACTAAGGTAACTTTTCTAGCTTCTCAGAGTGAAGTGATGGTCACAGAAGATTGTGGTGATGAAACAGCTAAATTGATGCTTGTTAAATGGAAGTTGGCAGGTGCCAAAGTATTTTTTATAGATACTTCATATGGATCAAAGGAAATACAAGGCAGTACAACTGACTTCTCTGCTGGCTATGTCTCAAGAAATATGGAATAGTTGGACATGACTAATTCTGTTTTGAGCATCACCTTGGAACTTGTAGGAAAGCATTGATGGAGGGTTTGAAAACATGGGAGTTATCTGCGTAATTTTGTAAAGTACCATAAAAATTTGGGATGTGTGTTCATTTTTTGTGCTCTCTTGCTCTCAGGTGTTCCAAAGAAACATGTTACCTGTAGTACCGAGGCCCTTCAAGTGTGATGGGATTGTGCAGATTGACTGAAAGCAGACAGGTGAATGAGTGTAATCCTGTTACTCTAAGCATATCAGTCATCTGCAAAATCTGCTGCTGCTTTCTCTGAGCAGCAGGACTTGTCCACTTGATATAGTGAATAGCACTGCCTTGTTCTTTGTTCTGCAAGGATGCTGTTTAGAATGCATGGGGGTCCAAAGTCATGCATGCTTGACAAAGAGAAAGTAGCTGGGGTTCTTGGAGATGGTGTTGACAGTGTGATTCCAAGAGCCTCCTCTTTATCCATCTTCAGAGGCTATGCCTACACTAGCAAGTAATTTGGCGTTACAGGAGTGGATCACATGGTGAAGTTGTCAGCACACTTCTTACCTGTCTGCTGCCTGAGACAGAGGAGTTTTACTCTGGGTTAGATTTTGGCCAGTCTCACTGTGTATGAGGTCTGAAGCTGCCTACGGAAGGCTGTCTTGCAGATCTTTGTAAACAGCAGGCTTCTGAGAAATACTGTGGTATCTTGTTGTTTGTCTCCTGCAGATGTCTGTCCCTTCTGCTGTGCCCTGGTTAATGTTCAAGTGTAGCTGCAAGCTGTTGGTGGTTTCTTAGTCTCGCTGTGCAGTCTTATCTCCAATTCCCTCTTCTCCACACTCAAATCTGCAATTACTGGCTAAATCAAGGCAGTAATGGACTTAGTCCTGTGCCTGTAGCCTACTCTTAGAGGACACCTGTGGATGAATGGGACAGCTTCCCTGAAACTATTTGTATAGAGAAGGAAAACAGGAACAGAGCTACTGAGTTTGTAACTACTTTACCTTCACTGATAGGAGGCAGTTAGGGCTTGGGAGCTGAGCTGTCTGCTGAGAACACATCGTCCTTGGAGTTGGGCAAAGTCAGCAGTGGGCACAAAGCTTTGAGACACAAGTGCAATTTCCGTATTGTCTTAGTGTTTTTGTGGAAGTGGCTGCTGCCCAGTGGAACCTTGTGAACTTTATCTGATCATTAGCAAAACCTAGCATTAGATTAGGTAGAATAAGTCTGCTGAGGGTGATGTGGTGATCATGATTTTGAAGGTCATCTTCACATATCTTTCTTTGAATAGTAGGCAAATAGGACAAAATTGTATGTTGTTGTGTGCTGGTGGTCCACGCTGTTTGCCCTCTCCTGTCCATGAGCTGTCAAATGGGATCAACAACTGGGTAACAACTCACACACAGTGCATTGGCTCACGGCAGCTCTGGCAACAGCAACTGGATTGTCTTGAAGGATTTGGTGAACCAAGGTACATTGTGGGACATCTTTGCAAGGCTCGTGATGTTTATGTCACCTACAAATCTAGCCTAAGAATGGCAGAGGATCCTGATGTCTTTCTGAAGTGAGTTTTGTGGTGGTCGGGCGTGAGATGGTCTTTGGCCACAGTGCTACATGGGTCAGGGGGCTGGATGGAGCTCGGGCCCTTGTTGCGTGCTGGTGGAGGTGAAATGCAGGCTTAGTTTTCCATTTGTGGGATGGATGTTCAGGGGGACAACTTGGCTACAGGATGTTACCTATGACTTCATTGATAAAGACCATAAAAAGCAAACGTTCCAGAAAGTAACCACATTGGATGGGGAATGTGGTCAAATGTCCATGGTTTCTTTTCTAGTTTGACAGTGCAATGATTAAAGCTGACAATTTCTAAAACTACTATAGTGTCATCTCTTTAGTTCTCTCTCTACTGCATTCCATATGAGGGGGTGGGAGTAGCTCCACCACAAAATTTGCTGCCTTTTTCTCTCTCTCAGAGTTGACCAGCCCTTAGGGGCAAACATGGTTTCTTTGTCACACGGTTGCCTTTTGGGTTTTTTCTGTGTATTTGTGTGCATCTGTGATTGCTGTAGCACATTGGTGATTTGCCTGCCAGAGGAAAAGGTGCATGTCTGCCCTCTTCTTCTGAGCTGTGTAGTGTAGATGAGTGGAGACTTACTTGATTTCTGCTTAGCTGTTGGGAGAGGTGTGCATGGGGTGTGTAAGAGCTGTGTGAGTGGCTGCTGTAGATGGGTGAGAGGGGCCTGGATGATCAGTCTTTGTAGGGCAAGTAAGGATGTCCTCTTACCAAAGATACCTGTCCTCTAGACAAGAGCTTCCTGGGAGAAAAAAAAAAAAAGATCCACCTTTCCTGTACTTAAACTTCTGGTAGACCAAGTTGTTTCAGGGAATAACCACATCCTTCCAAGTATCCTCATGCTGTATTCTCCAGAGGGCCTGCATAACCAGATTTTACTCTCAGTAGCTACTGCCACAGAGCACTTAGTGGCCAAACTCTCCACACAGCTGTCCTGCAAACAAAATTAAAGGCATTAATTTTCTGGAGAGGATCTGTACCCATCCAGCTTCATGGTGACCTAGCAATATCTGTTTGCTAGGATGCCATGTCGGATATGTTTCACATGAGCTAATGCTCTTGCAAGGAAGGTACAAGGTGCACCTTTCTAATAATCCAGTTGGGTGGGGATCTTGCTGGGGATTATATCCAGAGCTACAAACAGAACATTAAATGTTGAAGGTTAACGTGGCCCACCAATCATAACGTGACAGGGAGAAAGAAAAGGTGGCCTTGAGTTTTCAGAACAGGAGAAATAGGGAGGATAATGAGGGGAATGTCACCAAGATGAGCATTCTGGGCTAACAATAAGGAAACAGTGTCTAATGCAGACATTCAAAACTGGGTAATATCTCAAAGTATGACCAGCTGGAAATAGTGAAAGCAGAAGACAGAGGTAGATGACTGCAGATGCTGAGGTAGATGACTGCAGCTCCATGGGCTTCAGCTTGGTCAGATGACTTGTGCATGCCTGACTGACATCTACATCATAACAAAGTTGAAGTGTTTCAAGACTACTGAAGTTTTCATTTGAGACTGCTTAAAAATGCATGAAGTAGGCAAGAAAGAAATGATGCAGGGTTACTACTCTGGTAACTTGGGTGGTGCTGTTGCACTGAAGTGTGTCTCCACACTCAGAGAGAGGGGGAAGCATGAGTCTGGATGACTTTTGGAACCAGAGCAGTAATGACTTCTGCTGGAATTTCTTTGAAATGAGGGGCTTTTTAAAAGATAACAGTCTGTCAACATTATTACAGGTAATCCTTTACATTGAATTCTGCACAAAAAGTTCAGCAATAAATCCAATTACTCCTATAATACATGGCAAATACACAGAGAATTTAAGATTTGAGATTCTTGTGCTACCACAGTCCAGATGTAATGAAGCTCTGTCTAGGCTTCCGATGTCTGAGGGCCTGCAGTATTCTTTCCTTCAGTAAACTTATAGTTGTCTGTCTTTTATGCTCTGTCTAGTTTACACGAACCATATACAATGTATAACTGAAAATCTTTGTAAACAATAGTTCAGTTCTGTAACCCTTGGGAAAAAGCTCTCATGTTTGTTAAGGACTGTAAATTGCAGAGGCTGGAATATCTATAATTTAGGTCAAGCTATAATTTAGGTCAGAACAAAAAATGCAGGGAATTTTGGTAATAAGCTATTTTGAAAAGTATTTGAAATAGTTGTACTTTAGTTTGCTTCAGATAGTGAGATGTAATATTCCTGTTTAAATTGTTTATAACCTTTGCTATAGTTAAAAAAATTTATATATGTATTGTATATATGTGCCTATATATGTATGTATATAGGTATGTATGTATTTTTATTTTGCATGTGAAAATACTTAAAGGGAAAATATGGAATTAAGTTGTTTTGCTACAGGAAGAAATTCTGTTGCTAGATCCCTGCATGGGCCATTCACTTGAGGTGGACTTGGTCCTAGTGAGTCCCTTCCAACTCAGAATATATTGTGACTCTGTATAGTGAATACAAAACCATTCAGAGTGTATAAAAGTAAAAAAGCAGAATAGCCTGCTTTATCCTTCTGTGTCTGTGTCCATTTGTACTGTCAATGGCAACTTTAGTGCCAAGTGCCAAGGTATGGTATTGGAGTAGTTTTTTGGAGTTTGTTTTCTCTTTTTTTGAAAGTGCATGAGTGCCTTGCTGTCCTATTGACCTTTGAAAACATTACCCCATGTGTCTTATCCTTACCCTGGTAGGATTTTTGATTGATATTCCCATAACCTTTGAATAGCTAATATGAAAGTTCAGACCAGAATATATATGTAATCACGTGTATATATATCTATATATCTGTATATTGCACGTGTTGGGCAAATGATGGTGAAGAGTTTGCAGACAGACTCGTTCTTGTTGCACATACATTGAACATTTCGCTGCTGGGTGATTGGGCTCCCTGAGCAGTGGCACAGCCCGGCATCTGAGCTCTTGCCCGGGTGGTTCAGCTGATGGGTGATGAAGCTCAGTCCCGCCGAGCCTGCCCCCACTGCCCCTGGCTGCCTGCCGGCCAGTTCCTGGGGACTTTGCAGCACAGGGGTTTTTAGGATCAGCTGCCATCGTTTACCCTCTAAACAGTGGTCTTCAGGCGCTGGCCGGCAGGCAGCTCCTGCCCGTACGGCTTTGGGAGGGGCACTGCTGGGCACAGTCCAGCTTATCAGCCGCTGCACGCTGGGCTGTCCCCAGGTTTTGTTCACAGCCCTCTGACAGGCTAAGTGCATGTGTTGCCTTTGCTGTTCGGTTAAAGGACAGAAATAAGCTTATATCTTTACAAACATCTTTCACGGCAGAACAGCATCGTTTGTCCCACTGGATTGTTTACTACCCTTTTCTTTCTCTGCGCCACCCCCACCCTCTACCAGCTCTTTGAACTTCAGATTTTCCCGGAGTAGGAAACTTAAACTATTGTCTTTCAAACTACAGGGGCAACCTACTTTGTACTCTGACATAATACTTCATTCTTATCTATGTAAATTTTAAATTGATTACATTTTAAAAATGTTTGAAAAGTTTTTAGATTAAACACAACTTCATGTACTTTTACCTTATTGTGGAAGCTGCAGAAAGTAATGCTGTTTTTTTAAAAGCAGCTTATTAAAATAGAAATCAAATGAATGTATGTTTGATAGTTTTCTTTTTACCTTTATCAAATCAAGATGCACTAATAATGTATATTAAATTTAAAAGTATTCACATTTATAATACATATTTTACATACATTTATAGCTGAAATATAAATAGTGTCTTTAAGTCCTGAAAAACTTTTGTTGTTTTACCCATGTAATTTTAACTGAATTGAGAAACTACAGATTACAGCTGATACTTGCTGCTGGCAGCAGGAGTTGATTATTACCCACACCTCAGGTAGAGACATGGTGTATATGGGCTCTCAAATGAGTTCATACCATGTTCCTTGCTGGTTTAAAGGATGATTGGCATTGCACTAATGTTTCTGGGCATTGCCATGTTCCTGTTTTGCAGTTCTGCTGTTAAGCTGGAGCTTTTAGCAGGCATGTAGCAACAAGACACTGTCACTTAAACTGCCTCAGCCTCCTGCAAAATCCTTACATACCAAATTAAGCGTATTTAACTTGGCTTTGATCTAAGTTCATCAATGTAACTTCCAATGGGAAAAACCTAGTCTTTTCTCAACCTTGCTTTGAATCTATTGAACTTGAAAATTTCATCCTTCATTTAGTTTCATGTGTTGGGGCATTTATTTATCATGACTTAGTTAATTGTGCATGAACTAGAAGTCAGAGATTCTTGGCAGCTGATTCTCTATGGCCATCAGCAAATTGCTGCCCTTGCCAGCCTGTCTAGGAATCACATGAAGACATTAATCTCTCTGGGTGTGATGCTAATCTTGTTTGCATCCAGTCGAGAATAACTCCATTGTAACAATAGTGTAGGATTAAATCAACCGTGCCATGCTTGCTCCACTGTGTTTAATTGAAACAGATTATCGTTGTAAAAGTGGCTAAAGATACTGTGAAGATTGTTAGTGTAGCTCTGTGTGAAGAGTAATTACTGTCTCCTCTTCTGAGATTGTATATGTGCACTGTGATTGACAGTGGCTGTATTTCACCTCTGAAAATCTATCTATCACCTCTGAAAACTTACATGTTTATAAATATATTTGGTTTAGGGTTTGAGGCTGTACTTCAATTCTATAGTGACTGGATAGCAGGTTTGTTTGTAAGGAACTGTAAATTATTAACAGTTAATTTTTAATTACCAATCGTGAAGGTGCCCTGTGAGAAGCAAGGGAGTTGGTGATCCTTTGGAATCCCTTCGAATTTGATATATTCTATTACTCTAATTATTCATTATTTAGGTAGGTGTTATTTCCTGTAAGGCAGATACATAGTTACATGAATAGCAATGTATATCTTTAATATAGGTAGGAATCTGAGGTACTCAGTGTAGAAATACAGATTTAAGCCTGCCTTTGATTCAGTGACTGAAATACACAGGTATGTAAGCAGCAAGGTTGTAATGTTGTTGCTTTAGTCACAAGATCTGTGTCAAAGAGGTGACAGGCTTAACACTGAGACAGTTGGTGTCTGTCATTAACTTAGTCAACCTCAGTGTTAACTAGATTGATGAAGCTCAATGTTTCAACATGGTAGGTAGAGCTCGGTGGTTAGGAGAACAGGTTGTTACTGTCTTAGATATCCAACTGCAGTGGCTGAACAAAGGCTCAAGTCCTCTGTGTCTCTCAGCAATTTAAGATATTTCCTTACAATAAAGGCTTGCCACAGATGATTGTAACAAAGACCTTGATATTTCAATCCACTGTTTTCTATATTATGAAAGTATCTCTGTGGCATTAATCAGCAGAGTACAGGAGAGTATTTTCACTTGTTTTGGCTTATGCTGCTAGTTATCATGTATCTGAACTCCAGAGACTGATCATCTCTGGTAATGGTTTTCTCTAGGATCAGGCTGAGATGAGGTACAACAGAGCATTTGGAATGTCTGCATGCAATAATGAACTTGTTTCTCTTGTGTCTTGGAACTGTAAGCCTGCTCAGCACAAAATAGAGAAGCATGGTGAGCACAGGATCCAAATATAGTTCTAGGTTGCAATTTACTTGTTGACACAGCACATTTAAGAACATGTTTGCACTTAGACATTTTTTCTGTGTTTTGCACCATTTGTTTTCACTTACCTCAGTTGTGTTACTGTTTGTAGAACCACACCAACACTGGATTTCTGAGGTAGCTTGTCTTTGCTGCTGGAGAAAATATAACGCAGATACATCTTGTAAGGAATCTAGGACTTAATAAGGTGTTGGTGTTTGTTGGTGGAAGATTTGCATCCCATGGTCCTTGGTTCTTCACTGATAGTGCTTGAGACAGTGCCCTTCTTGCTGTTACAGGCTACATCATCTTTGACTTTACAGCTGCTATTATAGTTTGTTGGTTTGGGGTTTTTTGTGTTGTTTTTTTTAAAGATTGTTACTGTATTCTAACTTGCCTTATGTTTACTTAGTTTTGTTTCCCATTGTCAAGAAGATGAGTATTTATATTTTAGGGCATATTGGCTGTGTGAGGCTCCATTTCTCTTTTTTCAAGAGTCTGGTTTCACTCTGTTTTTAACATTCTCATCACCCAGTGTGCAAATTTTCATCTCTCCTTCATATGACAGGGCAATGGTTGCTAATCCTTGAAATGCCAAGTGCCTTAGTTTCCTGGAAGAGCGAATTTTGTGTGTTTGTGCCACATGCAGACCCTGAACTTCCTGAAGAGAGGAGGATTATGGTATAGAATTCTGAGTTTAATCCCAGACTTGGATGCCTGGGACACCAGCTTGTTCATGCATGCAACATACCCAGCTAACCACTTGGGTTAAATGTGGTTCGTGGTTGGGACATCCATGGTTCAGATGAAGTGCCCTTGAAAGAACTGAATCTTACTGTCAGTGAGCTTGTGATCTTGGCTTTATTTTTTGCTTCCAGACTATGCAGCTGGAAAAGCAAATACTTTGGTTTTGGTCAGATTTTGCTTTTATGATCCATCAGGAAATGCAGACGTACTATTTTCTATGAGCAGACTTTTCCATTTTGGCTAGCTGGAAGTGAAGCCCATGTTTAAAGATACCTCATTGTTAGCAGGCACAATTCACTAACACTTTTGGTGTTCTTAAATGTAAAAATAGGCGGTTGCTGAAAATAAATCTGTATTTCACAAATCCCATTTGTGTGTGCTTGAGGCGAAGTTTCACATTTTATAGAGGTTTTTCTGGATGAGAAAACTCATTGGCTGTAAAATCTATTAGAGTTTTTTGAGGGACTCCATACTTCCGTTGAAAGGAATAATTCAGATGGTATGTTATATATACTTCAGTTTCCAAAAACATGGTCATAGCCCATATTTTTTTAAGATACTCTGTTGGTAACCCATTGGAGACTTTCTTTTTCCAATGCCTGCCTAAAGAACAAGAAGAAAAGTAGGAATAAATAAATAGATAAATATTTTTTCCCAATAAGAGGTATTAAATCCTGAGCTGATAGTGTCATGCTATACTAAATAAATGCCCAGAGTGGTTCCCCTTAGTTACTTTTACTGAAACCTCTAATAACAAACTGATTCATAAATGGACCTAGAAGAGGGATAGATACTAAATTTGCTGAGAAAACAAAATGCGATGAAAGAATTGCAGAGAGATCATGTGCTTGAAGCAACTGGACAATAAAATGGTAGGTGTGATTTAGGGTGGAGAAACGTAGAGTAATAAGTTTGGGGGAAAATAACCTCCAGAGTAATAAAATGGGAGGAAAGTAATGCCCACAAATACAAGTGGGTGGGCACAGTATTTTGTGAGTTACTGCCACTCAGAAAGTCTTTGCTGTCACTGAAAATGTGATGTCAGTCTTCAAATTTAGTCAAGGCAAATAGAAAGCAAAGTATATTATGAAAGGAGCAGAAATCAAAATTTAAAGCATTACTATA
>VYZR01012006.1:31509-54523 GCA_013400675.1 Oxylabes madagascariensis | reverse complement strand
GGTTTGTTTTGTTTTGGTTTGGTTTGGTTTTTTTTGTTTGTTTGTTTTGTTTTTTTTACTTTGTCCACATTTTGTGCCTAATTTTCCCTTTTGCAGCTGTAGAAGCTTATGCTCGGAAATTGAATGAGATGGTTTCTTTTGGTTCCCTTGCTTCTGGCTGAACTCTTTGCATATGCCTCAAAGTGAAATTGCCTTGAAATAATAAGCAGGGATTGTACAACCGACTTAGAGTTGAAAGAAGCCTGATTGGGAGCCTCTTTTGTTCATTTCTGCGTTAGGTTAGAAACAGAGCCTTGTGAGAAATTGTACGGCCTAAATGGCCAGTTCATCCCCTCTAGCCTTTGGTTTAAGGCTTCTGCTTTGGTTGTGTTTGGGGCTGTCCCAAAGAGGGCACAAATTCAGGCTCCACTTTGTTCGATTGAATAAGCCACGTTCTTACACGTTCATGGAAAAACAGTTTGTAAAGAACTTCTGGAGGTTGTCGAGTCCAACTCCCTGCTCTAAGCAGTTCCAGAGAGACAAGGTTACTCAGGACCTTGTGCCCTCAACAAGGATGCCCTCTTCCTGTGTTTGACCACCCTTCATGGTTAAAAGTTTATTTTATTGTATTTAATTGAAATGTCTACTATCACAAGTGTTCTGTTCGTTGTGTCTCATCCCCTGCTGCTATGTCTCTGTGGAAAGCCTCTCTCTTCTCTGTACCCTATGAGAGTGTGGACTGGCAAGGTTTTCCATCAGCCTTCATTTCTTCAGGGTGGGCAAAGGTATTTTTCTCAGCATTTCCTCCAGCCTCAGTCTGTCTTGGTGATCTTGCAAAGAACTCAATTCTCTGTGTCAGTGGACTTGTGCTGGGCATCTGAGAGCTGGACACAGCAACCACATTAATTTTCTGGGCACGTTGGCAGGTCTGTTCTGCAGCTGCTTCATTCTTGAAGGTGGCCAGGCCTGTTCATGTACTTTCAGTGATGCCTCAGCAGGGTATTCATGTGGTTACTTTTAAACACAGTAGTGTAAGTACTCCCTCTGCTAGAGGTACCTTGCATGATATCCAGAACTACACTGAACTCCGCTTGTGCTGATGTCATGTTGGTAGTTGATGATCATTTTGGTATTGGCCTCTGCTTCCAGCTCTTCCTCCTTTGTTTTCAGCTGCTGATTGCCCAGCTTGCAGTACAAAATTCTTAGCTTCAAAGGCATTTGATGTTTTGAATTAAAAATTTATTAAATTAGTTTAGAATGCTTTAGGCAGCTAAACTCCTGACTCCCTGGGACAGCCCATTATTTTTGTGAGAGGCTTTGGAAAGGGCTTTCTTGGCTTGAAAATCCAAAAGCCTTCTGTGAAGAGCATGTGCAGAGCCAGGTGGGAATTGCTGCTGACCTCTATCACATGCAGAGTCTTGACTCAGAGGCAGAAAGTGCTGGATGTTACTTTTTTAATGTCAGTCTGGCATCTTAGAGAGAGGAAGGATATCAAAAGTGGGAGCCAAGAAATGAATGACTGTATGTCTCTGGCCTGACTTCATCTGCACGGGAAAAAATGGTGGGGTTTGGGTTCTTTTTTATTTTTCATGCAGACAAATAAAGAAACATGCTTAGCTCGCAGGTAGTTATTCTAAGTACTGATATAGTGAAGAATGGGAAGCTGTGCTGGAAGGCTGTGACTGAGGTGAAGATGCCATCCAGGCTGCCACTGAGTTCCGCACTTCATTTGACAAAATGTTTTTATCATGTCTACATTTGCAATCAATACAGTCCTGCTTCTCTAGCTTGTCTGGTATGGCCTGAATTTAGACCTGTCCTGTGTAATCTGTGGCATTTGTGTTTGAAGCCTGACCTGTTCCTTTAATACCTGATTCCGCTCTTTCTTGGTTGTAAACCATTAGTTTTTCTTTGTTAAACAGTATGAAAAATGTTAAATAAAGGAATTAATTTATGTTACTTAAATTCCTACCTCAAATGTTAAGGCATGTGCTTTTTTTCTTACTCAAGTGAGTTGTTTGAAAACAAAAGGAGTGTATGAGTAGATTGGAGTGTTTCAAGAGACACCTTCCTTTGCAAGCTCTCTCGTGACCCAAAAAGGAGGTATCTTTTCGAAGAGTTAGAGGCTGAAAATGCTCTGGTTGTGGAGCAGTTCTGGGTTTTGTTATTATTGATCGCTGGCTTGTAAATACAAAGATATCATTGGCTTGGAGTGGAGGCAAATTAGCATAAGAAATGCATTTTCTACCAAGATGTCACTGTCTAAAATTCTGCTCTAGTCCTGATTCGAGTGGCCTTTTTGAAAGTAACTCCAGTCTCTCTTTGTCTCTATTTGTGTTTGCTCTGTATTTCTAGCCTGTATTGGAACAGAAATACTAGTTTTGGATTATGGCAAGCTGTGGCTGTTACAGAAATAGAGAATAGGTTGCACATCCTGAAGATGAGATGTCAGCAATAAAGGTTTCTGTGGCTCTTGTCCAAAGTTTGTGGATGTGGGTGAGTGGTTGTGCAGTGGTTTTTTTAGGCCTTTGATCATATTTTAGAGAAGAAGTGGTAGTTTCCTAAATCACGGTGCTGTTCAGGCCATTCAGCATAGAGAACATTGCTGTACAAACCCACATCTTGCTCTGAAAACCTCGTTAGTGGCCGCTGACATCTCTGTCTCCGTGTGCACTGGGAGGGGAGGGCTGGCTGGGGGATGTTCCTGCCTGGTCTCCCCAGTTGCTTGGTTCCCTTTCCAATGTTTCCGTAAGTGGCAGGGCTGGTGCCAGGGCAGCAAATGGAGAATGCATTCGCTCTTCTGTGGGAAGACCATCTTCCCATGTGTTTTGTTCTTTAAAATTGATTTGTGAAACATCCAGACAAAAGGCTTTGGAATTTATGCATCTCATGGAGACCTTGGACTGTGACAGGTAACAGATGAGCAGCACTCTATTTCAGCTGTAAGGAATGTCACAAACCCAACATGTTAGAGTGAAAATAGGCACTGTGGCCTTCTTTGGTTTTTTTCCTCTATGCCAGTTTTCGCTCTCCGCTGTGCTACTGAAATGGAGGTCACCTGGAAACAGGTTTAGCTGTTGATAATGCCATTTTAGGGGCTGTGTGGAAGTTAATGTGTATCTTCCTGAAAGAGGATAATAATTTGCTACCAGTTCTTTTTGGGAACCAGTGGGCTGGTGGCTTTTTTTTCCTGTTGTGACTTATGTGTAAAATCTTTGCTTTAGAAGTGTGAGCTCAGCCAGGGTTATAACTTCTGGTGAAAACTCTTCACAGAGTTTATCTTAATGCATTATGTTTTTGTTTAACTGTATGCCAAAGAAAAGATGAGTTTTGGTAGCTCCAACTCATTCCCCAACAGTTTTATGGGATAATAAAAGTTCTTTTTAAAAACAAACAAACAGTAGGTTAAGTAGTTATTTTTCCTGGTTTGAAGTCAAAGATTTCTTTTCCTGTTACATGTTTAAGGAAACCACAACAATGTTCTTAGCTGCTTTTTGGAATATTCCCGCTAGATCCAGAAGCCACAGAAGTGCAGTGAAATAAGGAGGTTTTCATCACTGCCTATAGGTTGCAGTTCTCCATTTTACTTGATCTAAAAATAATCCCGTTGATCTCACAGAGGCTGTAGTTGTGGAAAACTACCTGTCAAAGTGAGGAATTTCTTGAAAATCAGCAGGGTGCTTCACCTGAGTTTAAAATAAGAATGTTGAAACCACTTGCATGCAGATTACAGATTTATTTCACTTTTTGTGTAACAAGAATATTCTGAGAAACCTCTTTAGGGGTGGAAGCTCCAGAGATACAAGATTCTAGACCAGCCTCTGTCATCAGCCTGTTGGAAATCCTTACACCAGTCTTTTATCACTTTGTTTTCTTTGCCAAATGGTTGCAATTTGTTGATGCCATCTGCTGTAAGATCTAATGGGGCAACCTGTATTTCGGCCATGTACAGTGTGGTAGTAACTGAGGGTCTTCCACACAAAGTGTGTGTAACACTTTGCACCAGGCATCAACATGAAAGAACAGAGGAATATTGTGAAGAGAAAGGCAGCACTAGCACAGGCAGTCATGAGCAACCTATTTCTGTGCTTATATGACTTTTTCCGTTCCTCCTATGTCTGTAGCAATTGCTTCCACTTTCAGCAGGTGAAGTCCGGAAGAAGCAGTTGTGAATTGGCCTTTCATGTACTTCTCCCTAGAGGGTGCCAGACACCCGCGTTCCGCATCCCCTGTGTGCTCCGCATCCCCTGTGTGCTCCGCATCCCCTGTGTGCTCCGCAGCCCGGTGACATCGCAGCCTTGTGGCACTGGATGAGGAGAAATGAGGTGGCTGAATGATTCAAGCACCTCTCACACGGTCATAGCCATGCGCTCTCATTCGTGGGGTTTTACTGACTGTAACTTGTATGTTATGAATAGTTTGTGTTGGTCAGGGATAACTTTGTGAGAAGGAAACAATTTCAGGATGAAAAATCATTCAGTTGTGCTGACCAGTTACTGCAGTAAATACCTGCTTTCCTGGGTCACTAGGGAGCAGCTGGTGGAAACTAAAGAAGTACAAAGCCTGCGTATTCTGACTCTTAGTCACCCCCTCTGCTGTTTGAGACCTCAGTGTTTCTGATATTGAACCATTTTTGCAGCAACACTTGAAGATACAGTGCATGAATGTTTTGAAATGAGTGCAAGAGGGTATGTTATGAGGGGAAGGCACAGATGCTAATTATGGTATGTAGCACCTGTGACTGCATAAGCTTTCTTTGAAGTAAGTGTGGGATCCCCATGTGTCCTTTAAAGCAATTCTTTTTCTCCTCCCTCAAAACGTGTGGCAGCTGTGTTCAGCCTAGCCCTGCACAGCCTCCTGTCGGCCTCTGGGCTGGATGTGAAAGGTTGGGGACATAAATTTTGGAAAGAGAAGAGAGGGCAGCTCCTTGAAGGTGGATTCTTGTAGTGCCCCAGACCTCCACTGGGAGCAGACAGAGAACAGGGGCTATGTTGGAAATGCTGCCTCTGTGGCAGGGGGAGATGCCACTCTATCGTGGTATCCTCCACATTGCTTTGAGGCTGTGCTCATAAGAGCAAAGTGCATAGGAAGACCTGAGCTTATACTCAGGGATATGTACTTATAGCTTTTCCTCGTGCATAAAATGTGCAAGGAAAAGAGCCCCATTAATGAGGGTTTGTCTCATTAAGCTGCTTGCCATGAGGACCATCTCTTGGAGTACTGCACCTGTCTGATCTGGGTCTCAGTGCTGATTCCTTGGGGGTCGGTTAGGACTCCCCTGTTTGTTTTGAAGTAACAGAGCACGAGTCTTTCAAACTTGGATGTGGTTTTTCCCCTGTGCTTTCTTTGCAAGTGCCTCCAAGCCTTTATGAAAACAAATACTGGAGACAAAGAGCTTTGCTAAGAAAAACGTGTATCAGCTCTTTCTGTTTTGAAGGGGCGGGTAATAAATATTTAAGTGTTGAGAAATGAGACATTAGCTTACCAAAATGTGAGTGATCCTCATTTGCATCAGGGCAGAGACTGTAATACTGTTGTCATATCTTGCTTCAAATGTTTATTTGCTACTTGTATGGACTAACTTAAGAGAAGTTTTACAATAAGCTGTGGGTCTATATGTGGAGCTGTGACAGCCACTCGCCTCTTACATTATTTATGTGCTGCTGGGGAGCTGCTCATCGTCTGTACCAGGATGTGATGTATGTGGTATGGTAACTTTGGCAACTTGTAACGGTGGCATGAGCCTTATCATTTGTGAGTTCTTATTGTTTGAACTGCTATGCTGTATTTAGCTCCTGCTAATGGCTTGAGGCTTCTGTGGGCCAGACTAAACACACTGCTGTGAGCAGTTCCAGGTGTGTTCCTGTTCATTTTGATGGCTCCTGTGCTCGTCTGCCACTGCTGCTTTTGGATTGTCACACTACAAGAGCTTCTGTGGAGCTTCTCAGTATATGTCACTCAAAAATACCATGGGGAGGCAGGCTTGTTTTCCAGATTAAAATAAACCCAACCAAACAAAATAGTGCATGTCATGCTGGAGGCTGAGAGGTCTCATGGCAAATGGGGTCCCAGCCTGCAGCCATTCTCCTTGCTTGAGAAGAACACAGCCTCCTTTGAGGGTGGAAGGAGGATCAGTGTTGAATTTGACAAGTGATCCTCTCACTAAAGGATCTTCTCCAACACTTGCCTTTCTGCCTTCCTCTTTAAAGCCCTCGGCTGAAGACCAAAATACCAATGGGTTGTATCCTGTTTATTGTGATAGCAGGAATTCAAATGCCACAAAGAGAAAGGAAAATTAGTGGAAAAAAGTAAGCTGTGGGAAGGAAAACAGCTTTTAATGTGGTGTGCTAATGAGGTATGAAATAGATGTGTAAGAAAATGTTTGGTAGTATCTTTAGAAAGTCTTGCAGCCTGCAGAAACAGAAGTACAGGAATATTGTGGAAGAGAAATAACCCAGTGCTTGGAGGAGAAGGAGTTTACTGTCTGCTACAGACTCAGTGTGAGAGAGAGTTTGCCTCTTCAGGCCCTGGCTGCCCTTTTACAGAGCTGGCATCTCTTTCATGTGGAAGCTGGGGCTGGAATAGCTGTAAGCTCGAGGATACAGATGCCTTTGAACTCTGCTTTCTTATCATGGACTTGATAAGATATGTCAAGTGTGACTCACTTCTGTTCCTGTATAGCTCTGCTGCTACACAGACTCAGCCTTTGGAGTTGCTGAGGACTGGGTCACTGAGGTCTTCTGGGTTAAAACAATTGTCTTGCCTATCTAATTTTTTTTTCCTCTTCTTCGTTGAGTTGCCTTTAGTGGTCCCCTTCCCAGCCTGTCCCCATAAACCATCATGCTGGTGTTACATGTCTACATAGCACAGCTAAAACGAGTGGTGGATAAGAATGGAGTGAGGGTGTGCAGTGGAAGGCTTCCAGTGTGCATATTCCTGAGCCCAGCATTGCTGCCAAAGTCTTCGTAATTAAGGAGTTGCTTGCACAAAGGAGTGTTTTGCTTCCCAGGGGGTTTCACTGAATTTTGTTTCTGGATTAAAGTGCTAATTAACACAAAATAGTGCTGAATGCTTCACTGTAAGAGTAACTAACACTGTTGATAACTGGTGTACAAACATTATGTATGCTAATGAGATCCCTACCTTTGTAAAACAAAGCTGTTGATACTCTGTGTGTGTCCAGGCCTTTTTAGTGGGCTGGGGGGTTTCCTTTCCAGTGATAGATCATGCCTCTGTGAGATTTCCTTAAAACAGAAGGGATTTTTTTAGCTCCTCAGTGGTTTCTTTTCCCCTGTGCATTAGCCGTTTTTCAGTTCTTGAATTTTGATCAAGAGCTGGAGGCTACTTTTAGCTGGCTTTGGCTTGTTAGTTTGCTTGTTTTCAGACTAAGTGTCATTTTTCTCTCCAAAGAGCTGAAATGCCAAGATTGTGTCACTTCTGCTTGTATCTAATAATAGCTTAATCAACAAATAATTGTAATGAAGTTACTAAGGCCAGTGGCAGAGAATAGTGTGATCCAAAGACCCCTGGAATGACTGGGATTTCTTCACTGAGAACCAAGTGAAGCTTTGGGTGGAGCCCTAGGGTGCTGTTCCATTCACATGTGCATGCGCATGTGCGATAGTGTTGGGCTGCGCTATGGAAACCAAATTTCAAAAAAAGGCTGCCAACTCTCCCAGCTGAGCGCTGGTGAGTGAAGGAGGATGCTGAACAGACAGACAGGAGATGTGTTAGCAGCCCCCAAGGTAGCAGAGCAGTTGCCATAACAGCCAGCAACAGATGTTACCCAGGGCCTTATTGCTGCTGCTGGAATTGGAGTAGGAATGGAGGTCTCCCAGCTGCCAAGTGCATCGTTTGTGTGGCCAAGGTGTCAGTTGCAGCTCTGGAGCAGGCAGGGGGCCGATGAAAACATGAACAATAGCAGCAGCAGGATTGCTGAATTGGTGCAGGAATTACTCAGCTGTGCCACTGTGCCCTTGTAATCCCATTAGGAAAGTCAGACAAGCAGGATAGGAGGCCCCTCTGCAGGGTTTGCTGCTGGGAAAAGAGAGGCAGGGTTAGGGTTAGGAGAGGCAGGGAGAGGAGGACAGGGAGGCAGGAATATCTCACCAGCGTGTGAAGGGGATGCCAGGAGGATCCCAGGGGGAAGAGCAGGGTGGGTGCATGGGCAGGGCTGGGGGTCAGGCTGTGCAGTGCCTGCCCATGCTGCTGACTGTTTTCCACATGCACTTAAAGCTGTTCGCTCTAAAGAAATAAAGGCAAGAAATAATGGTGATGAGTTTGTTGCTATTAAAGAACAGATCTAAAGGATTTACCTTTTCTGGGAAATGCTTTAATTTGAGTTATGATGTCTTTTGCCAGATTGCTGAGCAATTAAACTCTACTTAAGCCCAGAAAAAGTACTTCCATGGAAAGTTTTCAGTGCAGTTCCTGTCTGAGATTGTGAAGAGGATATTTACAAGTGTCTCATAAACAGACGTTATAAAGTTGATTATGCCCCCATGGGAATTGATGACAAAACTTTCATGGCCTTCATTGGAAATGAAAACCTTTTGATGCAAGGTAAATACGGTTCTGAGTGCACATATAATAAAGTTATAGATATTAGCTTAAAAGCAGCTGCTCTGGAAACCCTACTGGAAATTCTTAGTTTTCCTAATGTGTAGGAGAAATCCATTTTCTGTAGGTATTTTTAGTGCTAACTTCCTCTCCTGTGCTATTATCTTACACACTGTGCCATTAGTGCTTGCTGTGTTTCCAGGTCAGCCATGTGATTGCCGAGCATCCCTGCCTGCCTTTTGAATGACTTGCTAGGCAGGAGCCAGAGAGGCAGGTTGTTAGTTCTGGCTGCAGCAGCAGCTTCTCCCAGCGTGGACCCACTGCTAACACAGAGAAACCCTCCCCTCTCACCCTTTTGGGAAGGTCAGCACTGTGTGGTGCAGGGCGAGACCCTGCTCCTGTGTAGGTGTAAAGATATTTCTCTGTGAGGGCAGAAGGATGTGTGTAGGGACACAAAACAGCCCCACGGTTGAAAGGCGTTTCAAAGCTACTGCTTTCCCTTGAGCCACAGTTGTTTTAGCATGAGCTTTATGAAGCTCAGAGATTTCTGCCTTTTTGCCACTTGTTACGTTTACAACTCAAATGAACTTGCTGTGCTTCAGAAAATTGCAAGAAGTGGTGAAAACATAGAAGCCCAAATCCCTCTGTGAGCTTTTTTCTGTGTGTGTGGTAAAAAACCCTTAGGTAAAGTGTTTTAAACCCAGCAGTGCTGATAATGAGTTAATAACTTTCCAGATATTGGCTTTTTTGCTACGTACGACTTTTTTAAAAAGGTATTTAAACCGATCCAGCCAGTTGCTGTGGATGCCTCTGTGTGTGTTTAATGAACAGCTGGCTCTTTTGAACTGGCAATTTTAATACTTTCAGTTCCATGAAGCTGGAATTGGAGGAGGCGGATAATTGTACAAGAGAGGGAGCGCATTTTCTCATGCGAATTCAGGAGTAGAGAGGGAGGGAGGGAGAGGAAAGCATCGTAATATTGCGTGTGTTTCTGTTTCAGTGGATCAAATCTTTCCTCTGTCTGCATCCAAGCTATTTGGTTGTGATCAGATGATCAGAGCTCAAGGAAGCGATTGGAGAGCGAGCTGGCTGCAGCTGCACTGTAGGCTGTTTTCAGGGACAAGGAGCCACTGTTTTTCAAACATAGCATAAACATAGAAGTTATTTTGTAGGCTTCAGGATGCAGATATGGGTTGTGCTGCCAGCATTGTTCTGCTCCAAGCCTTTCGTTCTGTGGTACAGAGGAACTGTCCACATATCTGCAGGCGCCGACGACGAGAGGAGTTGTCACATGAAATTCTGCCGCTGGATAGCGATGATGAAATGAGCAGACCCAGGACTCTCATCATAATGGTATGGTATACTTTAATCAAGAGAGAGGTGACAGAATTACAGATGTTATGTGATTATTTTTTTCCTTTGACTATATATTTGTAGAGAGCATTGACAGGCAGTTTGTCAGGTCTGCTAGTTTGCTGGAAGGTTTGCTGTATCTATAATGTTACTTTATAGGTGAAGCTGTAAGCTCACACATAAGCTCTGTGGAAAGTTAATGTTCTGTTATTTAATTGTTGGCGGGTTTTGTTTGTGAGATAGGCAGCACTGGAGCCGGTAGTATGGTTATGTTTTATCTCAGACTTGGAATTCCAAACAGCAGACAGCCTAGGAAATATTTGCTAAGTCTGTTCATCATAAAAACAAAAACAAACTCAAAAGCCAAGCCAAACAAAAAACCATCTTTACTTGCACCCAGGATGCAGCTGGAATTCATATTAAGTTATATGCAAATAAACTCCCATATATCTTTGCTTCAAACAGTTTGCAGCAATAAAATGTTTGCTGGATCACTGCTTTCCAATTTACTGAGTTGCCTCTGTTTTTTAATGAAGGGGGGCTTGAAAGGCTCTCGATCTTCCAGTGTCCTCTTCTTCATGAATTAAATTTTTATTTTGTGATGGGAATATAATAAGCACTGTAGGTTTATGAGAAATAAGTGACAGGGTTGTTCCTGATTGTAAATCACTGTTTCAGAATGAGGAATACACTTACTGCCTAGTTACTGCTCTTCTTTGCCAAATACACATATGGTGAGCATTTCCAGAACCCTGGAGTGGTTTGCATCTGAGGTGGCAATGATTTGTTACTCTGCGGCTCTCACTTGATAAAAATTACCAAAACACTGAAAATAGTATTTTTGTCAGCTTGTCAGGACACTCGTTTATATCATTCAAGTGGTAGAGATTTGATGAAGTTCAAAGTGCACTCCCATGATACCCTGATCCCACACAGGGCTGTGACTTAGTGGTAAAGGGTAGCATTAGATAATTTAATAGCTGTCCTGAGCAGCTGTTTTGAATAGGGCATTGCTGCCCATGAAGAGGTGTGTGGTGCAGTCATGGCAACGATAGCAGCAAGGACCCAATCTCAGCAGTGCTTTGTGTACCAGCTGAGGGTATTACCCAGTGCAGAGGCGAGTTGCATGGTCATAAGGAGGAAAGAAAGTGATTTCATCATTGTGAATCTGACGTTAAAGCTTCTTTTGCTCTAAAAGTATCTATATAATAAACTTTTTTTCCTTCCACTTAATGGTTAAATAAATGACCTCAACAGCATTTGAATGAATAAATGTCTCCTTCCTGGTAGTAATTTCAAGCATGATGAAGTGACAAATGTCTGGAAGCACATCCGAGTATGGATCATCTGTGTAACTTGCTTCAGTCCTTGGAAGAAAAGGGTAGTCTTGGGTGTTGAGGCAGCAAACGCTGTGCAAGCCTTGCCAAACCCAGAAATATTCATCAGCAGCTTGAGTTGTGCTTCTTTGTGGTAAGTCCTGTGAGATCCGGGCTCCAAGAGCAAAGGTCCCTGGGCTGTCAGAGAGGTGAGGCTTTACCCTGCAGTGTGGAGGGAGCTGTGGAAGGAGAGGCATTCTGGTCATGATGATCTGTTACCTGATGCTGGATGTGGGCTCTGAGATTCCCTCAAACACATCTTCTAGTTGTACTAACAGGGTCTTATGTTTTCTGCGTCAGTGGTCAGTACACTGGTGTTTGTCCTGCCAAAAGGCTGCCCTGCCCCAGGAGCTTTGTGGGATCATTGTCTCCTTCTCAGGCCCTTTGAGAAGAGGAAGAGGAGTGGTCCAGCCCTGTCCTGAGGCTGGGGTAGGTGCAGGCAGGCGCTTTGGAAGAAAGCTGCTGGGCAGAGGTTGACACATCTTTCTCTTCAGGATGTGTACTATTACCAAGCAGTTAATTATGTACATATCTAAATGAATTTGCCATCAAACTTTACAGTTAGGCTTAGGAATGATGTGGAGACCTGGCAAGCTGAGAAAAAGGTGCTGCTTCGGAGCACTTTATGGCAGAATGGATGGTTCTGTTTCCACCTGAATTCATGTTACTTGAAAGAGCAGCATGATAAAGAGAGCTGGAGGCTATTGGGCCTTAATAAAACACGTTATGGTTCTAACAAATTAGTTTTTCCCCTGGGTCTGTTGTAGATCGTTGAGGATTATGTCTGGATAATACAAGGGAGGCAACTATGTAGAGAAGCAAAAGAGTGTTTGGTTCCCAGTGTCGTTATGCACATTGCGTATGCCAGGAGCTAAACTGATCCAAACGAGATTCCCGAGTGCTCATGTCTGAGGGCAGTGAGTAATTGTAGTGCCCGAGAAGAGAGGCAAGGAAATCTCAAAATGCAGAATATCAGAAGTACACTGATGGGCCTGGGTGTGATCATTTGTCTCCTGTCAGCTGAAGGTCTGGCATTTTGTCTCTTCATGCTTTCAGATGAAATGGTCTTCCTCTCTGTAGCTTGTATGCAACTGCCTGTATGTGCCCTACTGAAGGTGTGAGCCTTTGGCATTGATTTCATGAGACAAACTTTGCCTTCTGTTTGAACAGCTTTTTGAAGTCACCAGACTCTGCTGTCTGTTCTTGCAAGTCTGCCTGTTCTGTCTAGCAAAAGTAACGTCTTGGTGTTGCCTTGATATAGAAAGCAGCCCTGAATCAGAGAGAACAGCAGTCTACCCTAAAATGCTTCAAGTAAACAGCCCTGGGGATGTGCCCCATTTTCCTTTGTTAGTCACTGAAGAGGAACATCCTGGTAGAATATTCTTCTAGGAATTGTTTTTGCCAGTGGCACTCCAAACAGGAGATGCTGTGGGTGCGCTCTATGAGAATAGAAAGGAAGAAGTCCCAAGCACAGCCTCCAGCTATTGCTTAATGGCTACCTACTAATCACTGTATGAAGCCTTTAGGCATCACAGCAGGTATTTCTAACATTCTGGTCCTTGCAGAAAGTGAGGATTGATGTCTTTATTCAGAGAATTCCTTTTTCTTCAGTTTGTTAGTTTAGAAATCTGGTTTTACCCTTAGGCAAGACAGATAAATCATTAGTTTTAGACCTTGACTGGATCCACATAGCTGGGAGAGATGTCGGAAAGAGAAAACTGCAAATTCTCTGTCAGTTACTATTGTTGTCATCTTCTCTTGGATGAAATCCTGGAATTTGCCAGAGACATGCGAAGTAAGTGTCCAAACAACCTCTGATATGGTGTACAAGTTGAATCAATTTGTTCAGTGACAGTGATTTAACAGACCCTTGTTTTCTCTACCTTGAAGAGCAAGTCTGCAAGAACTGGCTTTCAAAAGAAGTCTGTGAGATGGTGAGGTTTGAGGTACTGAAAACCTTTCTAGAGTGAATGCAAATGGCTGTACATGCTGTTTCCACAACAGAAAGGAGAAGAGGAAGATGCCTGAAGGAAGAAAATTAAGTACATGGATTATGTAGAGCTGTTTGGTGTTTTAAGGGGAGCACTAACATTCAAGATGATGGTTTGCATTTGGAACTTGTGACTTGAAGTTGAGTTTTATCTAGTAGGTCATTCTTTAGGTTTTTTCATGCAATATATCAGAAACTGTGGCAGCTGAAATTTGTGTGATAAGAGCAAAGCGTATTTGAGGGCATGATCCTACTTTCCACTATCCCCAGCCTTCCTGCCCTTGGTAATAAACTATATAAAAATGTAAAAATTGTTTTGCACTTTGAATAAAATAGTGTAACTTGAGCTGACTTATTGGCTTGAACACAGCAATATTCACTTCATTAATGCTGCCTAAGCTGCTTCTCAGGCCACTTAGTTTATAAGTGGACTTTTACTCTTCTAAAAGCAGTAGAGAGAACAGAAGCACAGCTTTGAGAGTTTTCCTTCATTTAGTGTTGAAGTTTACCTCCAGAACTCTGTTCGTTAAGTTTTATTGTATGGTCTGTGTTAATTTTCTGCTTTTAGTTGAAATAATTTAGTGCACTCATCCCATTTGTATGCATTTCTCTCCTGAAGGTCTGTACAATGAAAGTGCTATCAATGGGTGGCAGCTCTAGGAATTGCGGGACCTCTGACTCATTTTTGAATGTGGGAATGTGTCTGTGTGTACTCAAATGGTGGGGAATTGCAGTGCCTTTTGGAGGCTCAACCCTGGAAACAGAAGGGTGTTCCCTTCCTGCAGTGTCTTGGAGGAGGGATTGTCTTTGCAAAGACAAAGATTACCCAGAGCTGCAAAATGAAAGAAAAAACCTCAAAATTTTCATGATTTCTTAGCTCAAGTCAGAAGCTTCAATGTGTAATACATTTTTAAGCATACGATAAGCATATGGAGCTTTATTTGACCTTAATTTCCACTTCAGCACTTGACCTCAGCAGGAACAGAAACAGGCCCAGGTTTGAATAAATGAATAACATTTGAGTGTAAAGAGGAGAAGTAGTAAGTGATGCACAAAATGTCGTTCTGCCTCAGAGTCATTTTGGCCACTGTTCTTGTTACTTTTGCAGCTTCTTTGTGTGCTGTGCCCAGTGTCCCTCAGACCTGTGAGTGACTGCAGTGGCTGCCAGCCCTTCCCCTGGGCACCAGGGACAGTGTCCCTTGCTGCTCCTCGGAAGGATGTTGGGTTTGCTTTGGTGTTTACCCATTCAGACGGCAGCTGTGGCTCTGGGTAGAGTTTCTTATATACAGAGGGGAGAAAATGTGGGTCGGTTTTCATTCTTCAGTGTTGCAGTACCATGTCGTGTATGCACATAGTTCAAGAAAAGCTGGTGTTAAAAGTGGTCTTTTGCCACTGAGCAAATCTTCTCCATCTGACTTTGGTGCTCTGAACAATGTTTTATATTGCTTTCACTTCTTATTAGTGTTGCAGCAATGTGTATGACAGTGTGTGAAATGTAATTATTATAAATGTGTTAACCAAATTTTTTATGACAGCTTATGAAGAGTGTGGGCTCAAAGCAATAAAGTGATGAACACATTCTCCTATATATGAGGAATCTATTCTCTTTTTTCTAGGGAAAGAAGAGAGAAGCAAGCTATTTATTTGTAAGTGATGCCTACCTGAAAGAGTAGAATATAAATTAAAGAGGAACAGAAAGTTGCTGTAAATCTCAGTCCTTGAGAGTGCTTTGGGAAGGTGATTTATGCATTTGACAAAAATCCCAATTTAGGATGTGTGTTCAAAATACTACTTAAGGGAGAAGAAAATTGACCTATAGAAAGTCAGAGGAACTTGATTAAAGCCAAGAATACAAAGAGAGAAACAAATCCACACAAGAAAAGCAGAAAAAACAAGTCAGGTTTTTCAGGCTTTGGCCATCTGCAGGCACAATGCTGTGTCACAGGCACATATACAGACAGAGCTATGCACGCACGTGCTTGATTTGTCACAGTTTTGTCTGGGATGCTCTGCAGTTCTGCTGGGCTCCAGCTCTTGTGGGCTTTAGCAAATGCAAGCTTTCCATATTTCTCGTCATCATTTTGCTGTTTGGATCATCATACAGAGGAAGGTAGGAGAGTTAAGGAGAAGATCCCAGTGACCTGTCTGGTGTGGGATTTTGGAACTGGAGGAGCTGTGGTTGTAGTAACATGAAGCTCTGTACGTGGTGTGGTGTGCTCATACACCAAGTCAGCCATGAGCACAGATTTTGCATTTGTTTGTGTCTCTCCTGTGTTTATCACAATATTAAATTCACACAATATTCACTCGAATGAATTATAATGAAAAGATAAACTGAATAATAATTAAGATACTAACATAGATTAAATGCCAAGTGCTAGACACAGGATGAACCACCTAAAATAACCACAGTAATATCTTTGAAGTTCTACAGACTTGATTTGAAATGTATTTCACACAGAATTTAGTAGAGGTATTTTCTTTCATGCTGTCAGTAGACAGTGTAGTGTTGGATAGAAATATAAAACATGCATGTGTGTATTTGGAACCAGCAGCCTTTAGGTATAATTTCAGAATAGTTCTCTGGGGTTTTTTATGCATGTCTTGGGCTGCACAAGAAGTTCTAGACTCAAGACTTTGTTCAAATAATTTGGTCTTTTGCTTCCCCCAGTGAGGTTTTGTTACTGGGATGTGTGGCTGCTGCTGGCACTGTACTGACCAGGCTGTGGGAGGGGGTCAGGTTGATAGTGCACATTACAGAAATTAAGTGATAACAGTGATACAACCTGCTGCAGTGTCCTGGCTGAGAAGAAGGTGGTCCCATGCTCCATTACAAGGAGCCCATCTCCATTAGACAGGACTCACAGAATCACAGCATCCTCTGAGTTTAGCAGCACTGTCACTGCCCCTAGCTCACAGGAGGCAGGCTGGGGCAGCACAGGCAGTCTGTGAGCCAGAGGAGCGCAGAAATCCCCCTGTGGGGCTCCAGTCACACTCAGCACAGCGCAGGTGCTCACACTGCATCACCAGCAAGAGCATCCTGCGGGATCTGCAGGTGGAGCAGCGACCTGCCATGGGCAGGGCAGCTGGACAGCCTCTGGCTGGCAGGGACAGTGGCAGCGTGGTGGCAGCAGGGACAGTGGCAGGGTCGGTGGCAGCGTGGTGGCAGCAGCACTTGCATCTGAACGTGCGCTCCCTGTCCTTGGCCCCGGCTCTGGCAGACTGGGTCTCTCTGGCTGAATTAGGGGGAGTTGCAGCTGGTTCCAGACGAGCACAAAGGAACAGTATATTAAGCTCATGCTTTCAGAAAGCGATATTAGTGCCAGCCCTCAGCCCTTGCCTCTTACTGGCCTTAACTCACTGCTGGCTGCCTTCCTGAGAGCCGGGCTGGGCTTTAGTTTTCCCACTGTTGTCAATACAGAATCCTCTGAGTAGCATTGAACTGGATTTAAATGCATATAGCTGAGTCCAGAGTCCATTTCAGGCCTTTGGCCACAAATATGGGGATATTGATTTAGCTTGGAAACAGCTGTGCCCTGGAAGAGGTACGCTGAGTGCGGAAGGGAGCCATAAAGACACCGGGGCCCTCCGAGAGCGCTGGCCAACCAAAAGTACTGCCAAAGTAAAAGCTGCTGGGAGGGAGAGCTGTCAAGGCAAAGACAGTGTGTAAGAGAGGAAGAGTTAAGTGATGAGGGAGAAGCCAAGTGGGAAAAGCCATTTCTTCTCATCTGAAATTAAATAGGCACACTGCTGTTAAACTTTGGTCAGATATTTGATTTTAGAGGGCCTCCCACCCTGTTGATATATCATATTCTAATGCTGCTTTTTGCCTCCCACCTTGTTTTTTTTTCAAAAGCTTTTGTTTTACTTCAGAGTGAGTATGCCTCTTCCTCACTGATAATAAATTCTCCTCCCTTGCCCTTCTTCAATCTCGTCCTTCCCAAAGTGTAAAACCATCTTCTGCTTTGACTTCAGCATAAATATGCTCCATTCCCCTCCCCTGCATGGATTGGAAATCTGAATGGAGTGCAACAGAACTGTTCCTGATAGTTCTCACTTCCATGAAATTTCTCCTTTACAACACCAATCCTAATACACTTGTTCTAAACCTAGTTTAAATAAATCAGAATGCATTTTATCACATTTCAGACAAAAAGCATTATGCAAAGTTTCATTGCTCTTGGGAGACAGATATATCTCCGAACCTTTATCTCTGTGCTTCATACTCTTCCATCCATCAGAACTATTTGATTTTGGTGCACGTGGGAAGTGTCTGTTGCTCTGTAACCTCTCCAGTAACCTCTGGGCAGCAAAGCAAGATCATGTAGTAAAAGGAGTCACTTCTCTTCATAGCAGCTGCTCAACCATTCTACCATCAGCTGTGGTAGAAAGTTGAATGGATGAGTAGATACTGTGAGTGCACCTGCAGCATAAAATTAAGTGTGATCAATTGTGTGCTGCAAAACCTGGTGTGGGTAGCTTTGTTCTTGGTTTTTTCTGTGCATCTCAGGGGGATTCCCACCTGATTTCACAAAACCCCTCAAGAGATTCTGACTTCTAGATTACATTTCCTGAGTCAGACAGGGTTTTGATGAAAGGCAGCAGTGCTTCATGACTATCAGATGACTGCTGTCATTGTGGGGGTGAGTACAGACCAGCTCCAGCTTGCGATAGCTCCTCTAGTGGAAGGGGAATTGGACAAACACAGGCAAAGAGTTTTGATGTTCCCTTGACCAAAGAGAGGTTTGTACAGGCAAAACACAGGATTTAATTTCAATGTCTAAGCAGCATTTCAGCCCGTTTGAGGCTGCAGCTCTACTTTTATGAGTAAAACAAAAATTAAATTACCTGCTGAAGTACTGAAGTGAACTCTTGTTCCCTGCAGTTGTTCAGGAATATAGGAACAGGTTTGTTATCTTCAGAGTGTTTGGAGCTAAGGAAGATGAAGGAAAATGGACTGTCGAGGAAATACGGGAACCATTCCTGGGCTTTCAGCTTTCAAATCACTTCCTTGAATCATTAAGGCTTCCAGCTTGAATTAGTGATTGTAGTGAGGAATACCACAATAGTGAAAAAAAGCAAGTCACATGAATGCTTCAGGATGTTTTGGGTGGCAAGGGTTTGACATCATCTCAAGGCACTGTTCCAAGTCTAGTCCAGCTGAAGCTGGCTCAGACCATGGGCCCTGATCTCCTGTGCCGAGGTGTGGTCGCTGTACATGTATGCACACATTTCCAGTCAGACAGAAACTGGTTACCTCATTGTTCTGCGGCTCAATTATTTCTCTTATTTTAACGTCTGTGAGTAAATATATTCTATAAAAATGCACTTTTATTATCCTGTTAATGTGGTGCCTCTTCAGAACAAAGTGTTATTTTCTGTCTAAATAGAAAGAAACTGTGTGCAATATCTCACTTTACAATTGCTGTCTGTTAATAATTATTGCCAATTTGTGGTTAGCTTAAAAAATAATAGATTCTCTGTGTGTGGTTTTTGATGAAAAATAGCCATTGTGATGTTTGTTGGACTTTCCTGCCTCAGGGATCACTCTGAGTACGGTGTATGGAGCCAATTGAATGGAATACTTATGCCTTTGGTGTTTGTTTTTCCTCGCTTCTCATCTGTCAACTGCTGTGCTCATTTTCTTTTCATTAGTATTGATCCTTGCATGAAGATGAGTCGGCCGGATTCAGTTGTCAGTTAAATGTGTGCAAATCCAGCAGAATAAGGTTTTGACTTAAAGCAGTAAACCGTATCAGAAGTTTAATTCTGTGCTGCTTACATGTTTCTCTCCCAAAAAAAAAAGGATTTTTGAAGTTAGAGTGGAAAATGTGTGTGGCCTTGCTGGATCAGTCGGTGGTTGGCTCTGAAAAGAGGATGCTGAGAGTTGAACATCGTGCCACCAATCACTCATGACTTTCTTTGGCGTTTCAAGTAAGGGTTTGGTGTTATTACCTTGATGTTTTCCACAGGTTGTGACTTATGTGCTAAAATTAGCTTGTGCAGAGTATAAGCCTTAGCAGTAAAGAGATTAATTACTGAAATGTAGATTCCTGGAACCAGATGCTCCTCCATCATCTGAGATGTTTCTGCCATTAGTAAATTATTTGCAAACATGCATTGCAGCCATCACTATAGGAGATCTGATCTTAATGAGATTACAGAGGAGTTCTTGAGAGAAACTGCTCTTGGAATTGGGCCTATTCTTTCTCATTTTTGGATCCTTCTCTTTTATGGCTTGAAGTTAAAGAATAAAAAGTGCTCACACAGCTGAGCACTACTTCTTTCTTTTCAGTGCCTCAACCCTTTCCCTATCTTTAACCCATTCTCCCATGAGTTTGAGGAGACTTTTCTAATCTCCCTAGAGCTCCCCAGAAGATGCATCCAGCTGCCTGTTTCGTCTCTCCACCTGCCCTGGTGGTGCTTGAGCCTGCCTTTGCTCATTCTGGCTGTGTCTGATTGGCTTTTGCAACGCTCGAGTTCCTCCAGCTATTGACCACTGTCAGCTCTTGGGTTTTAAGCAAGGGCACAGCCCTTAAGGAGGTGCAGTGATCTAAGCAGTTACCTAATAGCTTCTTTGATGCCAGAAATGTCCAGTTCCTTTGGCCTTTCAACCCTGCAGTTGGCTCTCCTTTCATCTTTTAACTGGGCCGTTAGGAAAGAAACCAAATTCGTTGTTTGCTGTCTGCTCCCAGGGGTTGGACGTGTGCTCCCTAAGACATCATCCAGATGGATGTGAGCACCACATGTGTCAAAGAGAAAGCAATCCTAACCTTGAATCTGGTTCATCCAGCAGGAAAAATTCACTGTTGCTTTGCACTTTCCAGCATTTCAGATGCACAATCTATTTTGTTGTTCATGATGCATCTGGTTCTTCATGATGAACGTTTGCCCCTTGTAGCACCTGATTTTGTTTGTGCTGACAGTGCAGCAAAGAAGTCACTTGGGGAAGGACTCATGACTGGAGTGTTTGTGCATCTGTCACCTGCTTTTGTTCAGAAACCCTCTGACCAAGCAGCTCTGACAGACAGCATGCTCATTCCTCAAACTCATCTCTAAATGCAAAATATTTCAGCAGAATGTATGGAAGTATACAGAATACCCATAAGCACAGTTTGAACTGAAAACTATTTGGAAATAATAGAAATGTTTACTAGCATGTCCTTAATTCTGCTTTTTATATAAAAGATAAGAGTGAATCCAAGCCTGGAATTATACCAATATGTTTTAGCCTGTCCTGTCTGAATCTAAATGAAACTGTAAGTATCAGTTAATAAAATGTAATACTGAAATGTTTTACTGTATAAAAAAGCCAATTCTTGAAGAACGCACTAAAACAGACCTGCCCAGATGAAATGTTTGAGATGAGTTGACATAAAAGTTTGTACCAACTACCACTGAGCAGTTTCTTCACACAGTATTTTTTAGCTGCCAAAAGCTTTTGTACGTGCTAAGGGCTTGCCAATTTTTCCTTTTAGACAAACTCAAAGGCAATTTTAAGTTACATGAGCCTGCAGAAAGAATCTGAATTGGTGGCTAAACTTTGTTTTTTGTAAAATGCATTCAAAAGACAACTGTATTTCTTGGAAATATTTTCAGAAAAGGTTTTGTTCCCTGAGTCAGGACGTGTCTGCAGTGTTTTCAGGCAGAACAAGGAGCTGAGTGAGGAGGAACTGCAGCAAACTCTGCTTTATTTCCCATCCACATCCTTTTCTGGCACTTGTTTATTCCTGGCTGTAGTGTGTATTTGTAGGAAATCAGAAGTTAACCTTTTAGTTTCTTTTGTTTAATTCTTTTGTTTCCAGCTCAAGTGGCACCCAATAGAACCAAGAACCATGATGTTCCAGCCATTTCCCAGTAAAAGGGAATTTTTTGGACTTTCCAGAATTTCCATATTAAAAAACCCCCCAGAATTTCCAAATTAAAAAAAGACCTCTTGGTACAGAGTCAGTTGTCAGTGACCAGTTTAGGGTTGATGTAAGGCAAGAGTGAAGGTGCAAACAATTATGTCTGTGTGTTGGATGCAAGGGGCAAGATATGGGAGTGGGGAGAAACACAAGGGACTCATATTCATCCCATTGGAGAAAATCATCCAGAAAGGGTTCGGGAAGAGGAATCGCTACAGTTCAGCTCTCTGCTTTGCAGGGGCTGGGACCTGGAAGCTTTGAGCAGCTTTACTGTGTTAAGAATGACATTGTTTTGGTCCAGTTTTCCAGTTCACTGGGAAATCGTAAATAAATTTTGCTTTTTGATCTACCCTTGGATAGAAGAGTTCTGTAGCAACTTCTTGGGAGGCCTTTAATACCTCGCAGAATTCAGACAGACTTACTGGAGTTGGAAAATTACAGAGAAGGACGAGGTGGATCAGCAAAATTAGTCCATGACAACATTTGTACATAAAGGCTGGGCCTGGACTGGCCTGAAAAATAACTATCAGGGGGGATGAGAGTCATACAAATCAAGAATGGTCAGAGGCATGTAGACTTTGCTTGCAGTTTTTTCTCAGAAAAGTGAGAGAAAATGAACTAGGGATCATCAAATTAAACTTATGGGGGACAAGTTTTGGGGGGGAAAAAATGTACAGAATTAACATTAAAACTGAATTTCCCTGCCACAAAATGCGTAGGTTTGAAGAATCACTGAAAAAATTCGTGAGAGAGAAGTCTTTGAGAACTAGTAAATATGCTGATGCTGTCTCAGGCTGGGAACCTGCATGAGTGCAGATTGAAAGGGTATTCAGGGGAAATACTGTTACAGCGACCATGTTCTGTACTTCTACCTGAGCACCTGCTCACACAGGTGCAAAAATGTGCTTTAAATCCTATGTGTTATGACCGTGCTTACAAAAACTGGAATTTGGCATGGGATGACTGAAGGAGGAGGATTTGATGGATTCCATTATATCTCTTTTTTTGGCCAAGGTTGGGTTACATGTAGTTTTAATGATTTTACGTGGGCTCACTCAGGGACCCTGAGCACTGCCACTTGGGTATGTATTTTCCTTGTGGTTTTTGCCTTCTTATTTTGGTAATACTGAAGATTGCATATTTTTTATGTCTCAATTAGGATTAGCAGTTTTTAATTAAGAAATTAAACACAAAGGCCTGGAAAGGTGAAACAATTCTCTAGATTTACAGAAAGTTGTGTCAGAGTGAGAAATACCATATCAGATGTTGGCACAATTTGATGATGCTGTTGTATTTTCTGTGTTCCAGGAGAACAGAAAGAGAAGGGCAATGTCAAAAGGGTGCAAATTGTATTTCTCTCTTTTCCACACACCAAATTTAATTAATGTAAATCTGACTTGCAGAGTTTTATACTTCACACCTTTTTTTTTCTAAAATGAGAAAATAATCTTGCTTATTTGCTGTTGAAATTTGTCTGCTTTTTGTCTCTTCCAAAATGCCATTATTAGCTTTCAATTATGGCATCCAGATGATGAATTATTACATGCAGTTGCTTTCTCAATTGCTTAAGATACCCACAGGCACTAGAAGAGGGTATACAGGAATTTGTGACATTGAATGTAAGTTACAAATACATGATATCAAACATAATAATGATTGTAGAGTCAGCTTGCACATGCATGAGAGAGTGTTTTAGTGTTAAAAAAAAAATACAAAAAAGGAGAGGATTCTAGGATATTTTATATCAATATTACAGCATTGTAGATATTGATTGTGACCTTGAGTAAATGAGTGAGTTGCCCAGCCTCCTTTTGCTTCGGTTATTCCAGCTGGAAAAGAGAGAAATACAA